>JABGLZ010001214.1:9021-159330 GCA_014705045.1 Colletotrichum theobromicola
CATTGCGGGCCATCAAAGACACTTCGTTCCACAGTCCTCGCCCACGTCGCTTCCAAGGATCCTTTTCCTCTTCAGCGGGACGGGAAGAAACACCACGATATCTGCATCGGTTTTTCACCCATCGCTTCTCCTCTCCCCTCTGGTCTGACTGAGGCCTTCTGGACTTGTCCTCATCCGGACACTGTCTCGTCTTGTTTCGCACCAGTGCGCAGTGTCTGCAATCCACATTGCATGACGGTTGCTATTCCGCGCTCGCTCAAGCGCCAGTGAAATATTCTTGCCATCTTTCTTGGCAGCCAACCAACGACCAACAACCCGCCCTGACCGCCCTGACCGCCCTGGAGCCCTCCATCTGTCTCCCTGCAAACTGCTATGCGCTTTCTGTTCTCCAACACAGACTCAATCTACCTAACCAGATTCATCCCACCTGCCTGCCGTCGCTTGCACAAGACAGCTTTCGCCGCCGACTCGATAGAGCTTGTGGCTTGCACTCGGCGATAGCAAACACCAGGCAGGCTTTGATTACGGGTCGCGCCTTCTCCCACAGTCTTGCTGAGGCGTCGCCGCTCTTTTGACTTTTCCTCCAGACAACCATTCCCGTCGCAGGCAAACTCAGTCCCGGCCAGAGTCACAGTCGCGCCTTCGTTCGCCTTTCCACGATGAACAATTACTATCCATATGGGTACTCACCGTACCCGGGGCAGCCTCCTCCCCAGCCCTACGCGTATCCGACGGCACCTCCCTTTCCCGCGCAACCTTACCCCCCGCCCAACCCGAACAACGCGTTCGACGCTCAACCCCATTATCGCGATACCTACGACCAGTCGCAGCATATGATACCAGGACTGGGCTACGGTCAACCAACTCAGACATTCGGCTGGCAGCAACCGATACAGCCGCCTCAAGGACCCGAGGCAGCATCGCCAGCGCAAGCGCCGCCCCAGTATCCGCCGCCGCCGCATCAGCAGCAGCAGTGGCCTTCGCGCGACGAACCCAAGCTCATTCCCGCTGCGCAGTACTACCGACCGAAAAGTGTGACGATGGAGGCATCCAAGGCTCGAGCTCTGGCATCCACTCGAGGGGCCCCGCAATTCGCCCCCAAGCAATCGCATAACAGCACTAACAGCACTGAAGAGGGGGAGCTTAGCGAGGGCGAATTCGACGACTTGTACGAGCCCGGAGATACCATCGTGGATACCAGCCCTCGTCAGCTGGCCGCTGCCTCTTCTGCGGCGACGACTGCCAAGAGTCGCACCGGAAACGGAAATGCTGCCCCTACCTGGTACCAAGGTCCGGAGCACAAGAGGGCGCAAAGCCCTGCTGCTCTCGATGCAGCCGGTGAGCAGACCTCACCTCGCCGAAACCTTTGGCCAATATCTAACTATAAGGCAGCTCGGGATCGATCAGGCTCCTACTCCCCCTACCTATCCCCCCGTGAGATGAATCCTCCCCTCAACGTCAACGACGGACATCGCCAGATACCCCAGCAAGCGCAGCTGTCCAACGGTCAAGCAGCCAAATCGAGTTCATCTGCGACTGCTTCCACGGGCCGGAACGTTATTGAGGATGCCCGGAAGCAGGCCCGAGCAGCCATCCTGAATCTTTGGCCGATGAATGTTCGCTACCAGCAGTATGTCGACGAAGGCATCGATGCAACAGTCGTCAGGAACTTGTTTTCTGAGCTTGGCTTGGATGCTAGCACCCCCAGCCAAGCCAGTGGTCCAGGGGCTTCTGCCCTTCCAGCGACGACCAGTTCGCAGTCGCCTTCCCAGGCAAACCTCAAGGCTCCTGGAAGGCAGACATCGGTAGCAGCTGCGAAGCCTGGTGTACAGGAACAAGCACCAGCCTCATCAGCCAAGTCAGCAGGGGAGGAGAGAAAGGACCGAATCGCTCGTCTCTTGGCCGCAAAGAATGCAAAGGCTGCCCCTTCATCATCCACCGCAGTCAGCGCTGAGGCAAAGGCTGCACAAGCTCCCGGAACGACCAACAAGGAAACCGTTCAGCAGCAAAAGATGGACGCCCTCCAAAAGTCTCGCGAGGCACGCGCTCAGAAGGATGCTGTGCGAAAGAACAGCCTGCAAAATGTGCAGTCTGCGAACACATCACCGGCTGCTACTCGACCTTCCTCGGCAACAAACGGTACTTCAACAGTCCCTGCAGCAGCCCAGTCTACTCAGTCTAGCTTGCCCCAAGGACAATTTCCTTTGCCCGCAGCTGCGCCTGCAACCACAATTCCCGGCCTGTTTATGTCGACATCTCAAGCCGCAGCGAGCAACCAGCGGAAGCGACCAGTAGCAGCCGACTTCGTCACAAACTCACAGGCAAATAAGCGCCCCTTTGGCCACCAACGCCAAGATAAGCCTTTTGTAATCGACGTCAGTGACGCCTCTGATGATGAAGATGTTGAGATGGAGATTAATTCTCCCACGGATGAATCTTCTAGCTTCCAGCAGATGAACACTCCGTTGCATAAGACGGCATCGTTCCGCAACTTCCCACCACTGACAGACGGGCGACCCCATGTCAGTCCTGCGCCCAGCAATGCGACGACACCTCAGTCGGGAATTATTGCAGCCCAGCCGAAAACAGGTCATCTTGAAAATATGGACAAGAAAATCGAAGCTATGAAGCGGAAGATTGCGTTGGCCGAGGCTAAGGCCAAGCTAAAGGCTGCTATGAGTGGCCAGGCATCTGGTCCCAAGTCTAATGGACAAACACCAGACGCCACCGCGGACTCAGATGGAAGCAAACCTGCGATCAGACGAGTGCAATCTATGGGTGCGTCCAGCGCATCTGATCAGCTTCACCCCCACGCCCCGTCCTCGCCGGTGGTTGCCGAAGTGGGCAGCTCTATGCGTCTGCCCAAGCCATCCGAGAGGAGGGCCGAGGCTGCTTCCGTTCGCGCCCAGAAGTTCAGAGAAGTCAGCGCCAATCTCCCGCTCGTGGAGAGCAGGTTGCAGGCAAAGAAGAGCAAATTGCGTCTTCTGCAGTCTCAAATTGCTCGGTTACAGAAGGAGATTGAGGAAGAGGGCGCTGAGAAGGAGAAGTTGGCTCAGGAGATGGAACAGCTCAACCAAGACTCCGACGAGTCCAACGAACCCCAAAGCCAGCCCAAGAGCAACTCTGGTTAGTGAACCCTACGAAATTGTTGACGAATACTGGACTCTGGAAAAACTCATTAATCTTTGTCTAGTGGATCCTGTTGTTACCCAGACCCCTGTCGGGCCTCAGTCCGATGTGCAGGCTGAAGTCCCTGCCGCTGACACCGCAGTGCTGGCATCGGGCGCCAACCAAGCGGTCACCTCAGCCCTTTCCAGCACAGAAGCCCCCAAGTCCCAGTCCCATCTTGCGCAAAGCATTGAAGATTCTTCCATCTCGGCACAAGCCGATGTTGCTGCTACTGGTAAAGCCGCGACGAACCCCCCTGATGCCCCTGATGCCACAGTCCAGGCAGTGCCCGTGCCTATTGAGGCACCCGTCAATCCGGTGACAAGCACCCATGCAGTTCAGGAGTCGCGGCCGGTCTCAATTTCGAGTGATGGTCCTTCTGATGTCGTCATGGGTGAATCATCAGATTCGAGTTCCCAACATGAAGAGCATACTCAAGATGAAGACCAAGAGTCCGCGTCGGACGCCTATGAGCCATCTGAGGCAGCCGCCCCTCCAAATGACGCCAAGTCTCCATCAACCAGTCCAGTGCCCGCAGGCAGCACCGTCTCGCTGGCTAATAGTGATGCTGACCCACAGGAGCCAAGTTCACGAGCCTCACAAATCCCTGAACAGATCTCATTGGGTGTCAACGAATCAACTCCGGAGCAGGGAGTTGAAGCTACGAGAGAAGTACATTTCGTTTCGCGCCGTCAAAACGCTACTGTTTCTAATCGATGTTACAGGCCCCTCAAGCCACTCAGAGCGCTGATGAAATACCCTCCGGAGATGTCTTCATCCCTTACGAGAGCCCGCTCCAACATTTCCGTGCTTATCGATACCACCCCAAGTTTGCTGAGACAGTCGCTGGTGGACTGCGGTCTCTCACGTATAGCAACAGGATCGATCCGCATTTACCCGTTTGCCCAGACCAGCTGGCCAGCCGGGAATGCCCCCGAGGTGCTGACTGCATTTACCAGCACTTCGAGGCCATGAAGCTGCCGGGTAGGTCGCCACCGCCCCGCATGGATAACTGACCTCGTCACATGTCTCGAAGCATGTTGAACGCTGACGGTCGCCCCCAACGCTTTAGACGACCAGATCCTCCTCCAGCTTGGCGGCACCAAACTTGACGGAGTGGAAAAGAACCAGTTTAACGACGGGTTGCGCAAGCTCCTGCAAGACATGAGAGCCAAGAACATCAAGGACTTCCCCAGCATCGCTCGTGGCATCGTCGACTACCACAAGAGTTTCAACGGCGATCCATCCAAGATCTTGCCATTGGGCAATGTGTCACTTTAGTTGACAGAAGCACAGGAGCCTGCAATGGCCGCTTCGATCTCCCGTAATCCCCTTCACTAGCACTTGCACAAGTTGCTGGGCTTCTTCCCCCATTCCCTTTGCAATCAAGCAAGCACTTTTGTTTCCTTTCTTCTTCATCTTTTACATACCTTGCATCCCTCTCTGCAGAGGCTTGAATGCCATCTGAGAAGGGCTTTGGGCGGCGTTTGCACGATACCCCTCTTTGCGTTACTTTCACAAGTGATTCGGCCTGAGGATATCAGGCATGAGGAGTCGGTACAACGGAAAATTGGCAAGTAGGCAAAAAGAGTAATGGCCAGAGTGGCAATGACGCACTCTGCGTGTTAAGATATTGAGTGGTGGTGAAGCCTAATTGGGGCTGCCATCGAAAGAGCTGTTAGCCCGTCAGGGGTCGTCCGTAGACAATTCAATCATGTCTCCTATGAAACCATGTGCTGGATGATATCAATGTGTTCCGCAGGTCGTCATATCGGATTAAATCAACGTCACCAATCACGTTACAAAAACAGGTTTGAATCAATGTACTCCCAAAACTCCGGATTGCTAACGAATTCTATCATGCAGAAAGCCTCAACCACACTGCCAGACGTCCGCCGGTACTTATGGGAATTGAAGCAGTATGCAAACGTACCTATTCCTTGCCTCAATCAAACCTTGGACTCCACGACCTCGTGCCTGCTTTCCGGGCCGCTGGATTCCCCTCCTCCCAGGACGGGCTCGGCTTTGGGTGGCGCAGGCTTGTCATCCAGCAGCTCCCTGTCGCAGAGCCCGGGGTGGAAGATGTTGAGCAGGCCGACGGCGACGACGATCATGACGCTCTCGAACGCGATGAACAGGTCCTGGCGCCTCATCAGCGGGCCGACCCAGCCGCCGCTCAGCTCGGCGACGCGGAACACGCAGCGCACGAAGATGGTGATGGTCGCCATCGCCAGGGCGCCGAGGAACCCGCGGAAACGCCACGACGAACGCAGGTGGCCCAGCTTGGCTGCCTCGGCGTCTTCCTCTGGTGAGGAGGTGGAGGCAGGCGAGCCGCTGTTGTTGCTGCCGCTGCCGCTGCCGCTGCTGCGCCAGGCGCGGATGGCAAAGTCAGCCGAGACGATCATGAAGGTGAGCATGGTGACGACCTGGGAGATGAGGCCGGCCATCATGACGTTGTCGCCGGACTGGGTGGACACGGCGTTCTCGGTGGCGGCGGCGGCGAGGGCGCCGCCGACGGCCTGGAGGATGAGGGAGACCATGTCGCAGGGGATGAAGATGCGGGTGTAGAGCTGCGGGCGGATGCGGGAGTGGGAGACGCCGAAGACGCGGACGATGCGGCGGAGGCAGACGTAGACGCCCGCGGCCATGAAGGCCGGGCCGACGGTCAGGGAGCAGATCTGCAGCATGAAGGGCCACGTCTGCCACTGGTTGTTGGCGCTGACGAGGCGGCTCGCGTAGCCCAGGATCTCGGCCAGGATGCCGAGCATGAAGGCGAGGTTGAATACGTGGCCGCGCCGGCTGGCGGCCCATATCGCCGCGAAGGCGACGAAGTAGAGGCCGAAGATGCCGGCGAACGCCGCGTTGGCGGGTTTGTCGAGTTTGTACAGGTAGTACGAGGGTATGTTGTCGCACTGGGTGTCCTTCGGGTTGTAGAAGCAGTAGTACATCATGATGTACTCTAGACACGCGAGAAGAGTCAGTTGTTTGGTCTTAGTATTGGTGAGAGTACTGGGAGCTCACCGTAGATACTGAAGGTGTCCATCTTGAGATCGGGGCCGGCTGTGGTGTTTGCCGGCTTGGCTGGTGATCTCTGGTGATGACGGAGAAGCAGCGGGGAGAGGTGAGATGGCTGTGCAGATGGTGTTTTGCACAAGACGGAGAATTGATGTCGAATAGAGCTCACTTTGGCCTCCTGTCCGTGATGAGAGATCGTTGACAGCGCTGAGATCGGGGAGCTCGCAGGCGACAAGAAGCGTGGTTCTACTTGGGGAAGGGGCACTTTGGGTATAGAGAAACGGACTCTTATGTGCTGCGTACGGCCAGAAAGGCGCCAGGCTTTCCATAAGGGAAGTCGTACCTCTGCGGCCATTCGAGTTAGTTCCAAAGTCTGTTTGGTGATGATGGTGCAATTGCGCGATCCAGTGACTGGGAGGCTGGCAGCAGGGTTGGCACGCTGCATGTATGATAAACCTTTGCGGTCCATGCTGTGTGCCTCAAATGGTGTTGAGATTCCAAATTAGGAAACGATCTGGTTTCTGTTGACCATTCACATCGTCAAGCTTGGAATGTGACGATGTTCGATATCATGATGACTGATTACATGAATCGTGAATCTTCGTGGAGGTTTCTCGAATACCAACGATTCTCTGCGATGGACAAGTCATATCGGGTGTCGCTGCCATCCGAGATGAGAGTGATAAGGTTTCAAGTCTAAGCCGGTAATTCATGGCAGAAGCGACGAGACGAACCACTCTTCCCCGGAGGAAAGCTTATTTTGAGAGTCAGTTCACCGGCCGCCCTGATGGCCTCGTAGAGCTGCGACGGGTTCTTGGATGACACTCCGTGAGGCTGCAGATCCAGCAGGGCATTCGAAAAGGTAATGTGTGGAATGGCCAACACACGTGCCCCGAATTGACGATGAGCCTTTCTTCGTTCTTCATAAATAGCCATGCTTCTTCCCTGACATCAAATCGTTATCTCTCTCGCATCTTCTGCGAAAGCTTGACGATTTGCCATTACTTGGGGCCCAGAACAGCACAACGCGGCAGTCGGCGAGATACCGCGCAACCTGTCTCTGTCTTATGAAGAAAGTAAGTCTTGGAAAGAAAGGTGGCGAAGAAAGAATTACTTAAAAAGGGTCGAACCCACAGCCTCCAGCGTTGGATAGTATGACTTGGTGTTGAGCTAGCATTTGGGCTATGCTCGGGATAATCACTGTCACCTCTCCGCCCGCCGGTTGCAAAGTGTGGACGTAAACCTCTTTATAACCCTTGAAGCGTTCGCACAGGGTGGTCTATGAATGCCTCAACGTAAAAAAACCCTCACAGCGTAGTTCTCACCTTTACTAGGTCGATTTAGTAAATCTATGGCAGTATTTACCACAGGTTAGCACATCCTTGAAGCGGAAATAGAACCAATATTTAAAAGGAAGCTTTCATAAAGTCGAAAATAGTACAGCAGAAATCTGGTCGCAGGTTGATATTTTCAAGACAAACCAGCAAGATGCATTCCGGAAGCTCTCAAGCGAAAGGCACAAACGAACCTCAATAAGAAGCTTTCCAGAAATCCACAACCCCGCTAAACAATCTGCATTCGTAGGTATACGCAACCCCGAGGTTAGAATATACTTCAAGAGATAACGCTCCGAGATGAGTGACTATGGCACGGGCGACTCGTCCATCCTCATATCTAGCCATAATCAGCTATCCTCCTAACATCACGGTTGCTCTTCTTGTTTAAAGTGATAATGCAACCCGGTGGGGGAAAACGAGCTTGATTCGTGAAGCGGTGTCTTTGGCAGCGCTGCTCATTTCATATGTATACTATGGACGGGCAAACGTCCCGGCGAGGGTGATTTCTTGGCCTTGCTCATGGCGATAGTCGATTTGGTACGGTAACTGCCCGTTCAGTAGTCGATCCGTACTCCTCAATACTACGCCCAGTGTTACTAAGTTCACGGTACAATCGAAGCTCAGAGGACATGCTGAAGGAACCTTGGAATAACGGAGAGCGAAAAAATAGGCATTAGCAAGAAGTGAAATTGAGACTAGTAGTACACTTCGATTAAGACCACAACCAGTAATGAAGTGATCTTGCCCTGACCACTACAGCGCCCTGATGATGCGACGCCTCTTTCTCCGGCCGCATCTCCAAGTCCTTGTACTCAGTGTCCCAATTTCCACGGTAAAGAAACTTTTATTCCAAAGTGTACTGTAATCCAATTTTGTCTTCACTTTTCTTACACACCAGGCACCCCAACACTACGGCGCCACGGTAACGCGCTTTTTCTTCTTCCCGCCCTTGGCCTCCTCCACACCCGCATTACCCAGCCCCTTGGCATCGATCCCGCTCTTCGTCACGACGCCGCCGAGGGCCTTGCTCGTGCCCAGACTGATCCCCTTGCCCTCGCGCATGCTATCCAAGCTCAGGCTGCTGCCTCCACTGCCTCTTCTCACGCCGATTCCTTTGAGCTTCGCCGTCGGCGACTCGCGCGTGGGCTTTAGTAGGCCACCATCCTCCTTATCGTCGGGGTTCGTAGCGCGGCTGTCAGGTCTGTCTGGTGAAGAAGGTACGTCGTCGTCGTTAGCCGCGACCTGTGAATACAGGGTTCTCATATTGCTATTGCTGCGGGTCGTCCCAAAAGGCGAGGGGATTCCCGACGGTCGGTCTCGAGACTTGTATGAAAGCGGGCTGTCCGTACCGTTTTGCTGCTGGATCTCATCCACCGCGTTCGATGTATCGCTGGCGGAGACGTCACTGTCTTTGGCGGCGTGGCGGTACGCGTTGCCGGAGCCGAGGAGGCTTTCTTGTCTTGCGAGCTGGTAGCGGGCGTATTCCTCTTTCGAGTGCAGTGCGTCGGTGAAGCTGTCGAGTGCGTCAAAGACGTGCGGGAAGACCTGGGCGTCGACGTCGCGGCCCCAAAGGAAGTCGAGATGTTCGTAGTGGGGAATCTCAGTGGCTACAGTCTGATTGGGCAATTCTTTGAGCATGACCTTGATGTCGACGAGGGAGTCGCTGCCGCCGTAGACAAGCACAATAGGGGTCTTGATGTTGCGGGTGGGATACTTGGCGACCTTGGTGTACTTGCTCGACGAGCTAATAGATACGGGAGGGTGGACGTCGTCGTCGTACATCTGGAAGGACTTGTTGCGGATGATCTGGAACCAGTGGACCACACTCTTTGTGCTGGTGAATGAGTAGAGATGGGGGTAAGCAGCGAGTTTCTGGCTGAGGGAGATGTTCTTCGTCCGCCAGTTGAACAAAAAGGAAAGGCCAACGTCGATTACTCGAACGAAAATTGGCGGGTAAAGAATGGACTGCCACATGGTGGCGGAGCTGAGAATCGATCGACGACCGAAGAGGAGGAACAGAACTTGCGGCGATGCCTTGACTAGTGCGTCTACGATACCGTTGGAAAGACCGGCGGGGGACATTGCCGGTGCCAAGGCGATGAAGACGTTGACCTGCTGGTTCAGCTTGGGGTGGATGGCCAGGGTCGCAAAAGCCTGAGCGGTTCCCTGGGAGAAACCAATGTATGACAGACTCTCCTGGCCGGTGGCCTCGAGGATGTAAGCGATGCTGTCGGGGATGTCATGGAAGGCGAACTCGTCGATGGAGAAGTTCCAGAACTCGAGGGACTTGGGCGAGTGAGAAACCGACTTTTTCGAGTACTTGTTACCGCGATTGTTGCCCAGCTGTATTATCGTTAGTGTTGCGCCATTCGGACATGGGTTGGTAAGTGTACCCAAACATCGTAGCCCTTCTCGACAAGGACGAAAGGAAGACATCTCTGCTCGTCGGTCAAGCACACCCAGACCTCCGAGTTCATGAGAAGCCCGTGATGCAGATACACGACCTTCTTCTGCACGCTGCCTGGGCCGCAGTTGATCCTTTGGCCCTCCTCGCCCTTTCTCCAAGCCAGGCGGTGGAGACCCAGAAGGAAGCCATCCTTGGTCTGCGTGACGTGCTCCTCGGCCTCGTACCCGTATAACCGGCAGAGATCAACAAAATCGGAGGCGTCCCTCACGTTGGTCGAGATGGCTGCGCAGCGCGCGAGTCAGCGCAGTTCGCATCACAGGTAAACGCCAGCCGTGGCGGGGGATCAACCAACACTTCTTGCGCTGTTCTGCGCGTTTATGCGCCGGCGTCGAAAATCGGTTAAACAGTCGACGGGAAGCCACATAGAAGAGCGAGATGAGCGGCGAGGCTGGGAGGAGCTTCTGGGTTAGCTAGCTAGCTTCGAACGCCACGAGGGAAGCGCATTTTGCCATACGTAGAGCCAAGGTCAGGACGCGGATGATGGCCTCGAGTCCTACCAGCAGAAACGACCCCACCAAAGCCACATACTCGACGCTGCGCGACTCCATCAGCACCAGTCTGGATCGCACTGACTGCAACATCGCAAGGGTTCAAAGCGTTGCAGTTTGAGGGGCGGGATTGCAGGAAAGGGAGGGAGAGGAAGGATCAGGGCAATTGGGCACCCTTACATGTTCAGCCGGCCGATGAAAGGGATGGGCATCGTGTGGAACAGAGAATGCGGTGTAATATGCGATAAGAGGCTGGCGGCGCAGGCCAGGAACGACTATGTCTGAGGTTCTTTTGTGGGAAGGAAAAGCAAAGAAACGAGGAGCTAGGGGAAGCTCTCAAGGCATCATTACTCTAGTGTCCAAAGGGGCGCAAAGCTTAAACTTAAGGTCGAGGATCGCAGAGGAGGGCTTTGGGCTGCTGCTTGTAGCTTTGCGGTTGGCGATCAACTGGGCTCGTGAGGGAAAAAGATGTGCTCGAAGCTGCTGTGTGTCGTGTGTCAGCGTACGAAACTGGAAGTGGACGGGCGCGAAGTGATGTCACATGTGAAGATGCATCTGAGGGAGAGCTCTCGAAATGGAAAAGGTCAAGCTCCCAGATTCAAGGTCAGAGGTTCGGAGGAGGTCAGTGGTCACAGGCCCGGTCCTGTTGCGCTGTCACAACGTGCCAACGCAGCACCAGCACCAGCACACGCCGTCATGGCAGCTCTCTTCGGGGCAAGGGTGCCTCAATTGGAAGGGGCATGAGGTGGGGAAGGGGGTGCCCGCGCGAGCGACGCGGTTGGTCGACGGGCCTGAATCCCTGAAAAGCGGGGACCTGAGGACCTGAAGGACTGCAGGGACATGGCACTAAGCCAACCTTAGCGGCCTCTCACGCTGGGGGCTGTCTCTGTCTGTGTCTCTGTCTCTGTGCTCTCCCACCTCGCAGACGCAGACTCGACAGAGGCACCGGCGCTGGAACCGCTGCATCCGAGTGGGTCCGCCTCATCCAATCAGAGTGGCCTTGTTTTTTCTCTCTAAGTTTGATGCTTCGCAAACCTAAGTGTCGGTTCTGTACGCTGAGGACTCACGTCGAACCACCTACCACCGCCTGCCTGCCCACCAAGGGAAATACCCCCAGACCGTCGTCACCATGCCCAGCTCCTGCAAAGAATTGCGTGCGTCCCAACTCCCCCCAAAGGACCTCTCGCGTGCACACATAACTGACCACTGCCCACAGGCGCGGCTCTCGCGCAATGCCTCCAGGAATCCGACTGCGTCATGGTCCACCAGAACAGCGCCTCCGACTGCCTCCGCGAACCCCTCGTCAACACCCTCCCCACAAAGTGCCAGCAGCTCAAGAAGGGCTTCGGCGAGTGCAAGCGCGGCATGGTCGACATGCGCAAGCGCTTCCGCGGTAACATGCCCGTCAATTACAAGACCATGAACGACGCCGAGTCGGGCAAGGGTTACCAGCTGTACGCCGGACGACCGGCCTTTGCTGGCGGCAGGGGCGAGACGGACGGCAACGAGCCCATGCCAAAGGACTGGAGGGAGGTGGAGAACGAGAAGTACCGGGCCGAGCAGGCGGAGGCGCAAAAGAAGTGATCCAGTGCAAGAGCCGGCTTGAAGAAGAGGTGGATATCACGAGACACTGTACAGACTATGTGTATGACCTGAAGAGCGAGGCATCGGTTGGCGTCTTGGAGTTTTTGCAAAATGGTCCCGAAGCCAGTGTACAATTGTGCCCTGAGTACATGCGTCGCAACATCTCGACTCATTCTTGGCGTGAATTGGAACGCCTGTGTACATCCCGGGTCAGAGAAGCGGCAAAGCGGTAGATGGAATGGATTGGCACTCAAGTATCAGCTTTTTTCGTATCACGCTTGGATGAGCAATATCTACTGAGATGTTGATCTGCTGGGTCACATAAGGTGGGAAGTCGAAGTGTCAGGACAGCTGCCATTTAATGGCCACAGACTCCAGTTCATCTAGATACATACAAAAGACACCGATTGTGACGAGAAACAGCCGCACATTTGACAAACTCATACAGCCATGTTGCTTAAACGGAAAACAGCGCTGGTTCAGGGTTTTAGTGTGTATACGTGTCTAACTATACGACAGGACCGGCTTGCCTGGAAACCAGTCAAAGCTACAAAAGGCTTCCATTGTCACCGGCGTTTCCACCACTGTGCGGTACTTCTGAACTTGTCCTCTTGCAAGCAACAATTGAGCTGCAAGTCTCAATCGTCTGAAGTTTGAACCAATCGAGACGAGAAGAAATTATTGTATTATCGTTGTGAACAGTTACACAAGTCATAACTCGCTGCATCCACCACCTCAACATGGCCACCTTCCTTTCCCCCAAACGATCGATCGATTCTCCTAATACCATCCAAGCTCCTTTCCCTCCCCTTTCCGTTCAATATGAGTCTGGTTGGTTGATGCTTCCGAGCATCATAATCCCCCGCACCACGTAAAGGTCCAGACTCTTGCAAGGGACCCTCCACGCAGTTTCGGATCCACACAAGTGCACGAACCCGTCCCCTGCGCTTCATAGGGCTGCCCAACTCTCGGCGTTATGATGGGCTGATTTGAAGAAAAAAAGAAGAAAGATAAGAAATACGCCTCGACCCCCTCGATCCCCATCCCTCTCAAACCACAGCCCCTAACTCACGAAGAATCCGGGGTTGGGCGAGTCAGGACTAAGCCCCGCCTTCTCAATCCTTCCTCTAACTCACGAAGAGTCCGATCCAGGCGAGGCGGGCGGGACAAAGGACCTAGGGGAGAGTCGTCGTCACTTCCGGGCTCACGCAGGCCTACCAGCGAATTCTCGTCATCCGGCGCCGGCCGCGCCGTCCCTTGCGAGGGCGGCGCGTGGCAGCTGCGGACGGATCATCAACGCTTCAGGTGACTGCGGATCCCTCCAGCGGGGTAAAAGTTGTTGTAAAAAGGTGATCCTCGACTGTCTTCCGGCTGGCGCGCTCCAACCTCCAGACAGGAAAATCCAACAAGAAAGGGTTCCCTGCTCGACACCTTCAGCTCAACGCTTCCGTGGAAGGGAACATCAGGAGGAACAGAGAGTGGCACTCCTGGCCTGCTCGACGCCGCGCATGGTGGTTGTCTTTTTAAGTGGTGGTGATCGTAGCGGACATGGTGGCGGAACGGGGGAGGCCGATTGAGGTGGTAAAAATGCAGGAATCTGTTGGTTTGGCTGGTGGACTCGACTGCATGGCGAATTCTAGAAAGAGAGAGTAGAATTGCGCTGGAGAGGAGTGAGGAAACGGGCAGCAAACGAAGGACGGTTGATAAAGCTTTATACAGAATTCAGAATGGCATGTCAGACGGAGGCGGAGTTGAAGTCGAGAAAAGGTTTGGGGCGGCAAAGACAGGGCCAAGCCGCCAACTGGTATGATCTGCAGTCGTGAGCCTCTGGAAACCAGTGACACCCCACCTGGAAGAATGGGCGCTAGCGGGCGTTGGTCCGCCCTGTTCCGGCAGCACAATTGGAGGTTGGGTGGCACCTGAGTGTGAGCTGGGAACTTTGGGGGAGGACCGGGAACCTGAGGGAAGGGGTGGAAACGTCTCAACGTGCCCCTCCTCCACCCACGCGCAACGACACCTTACCTTACTCTTCCACCACTCTCACTCTCTCGTCTCATCCCCTCCAGCTTCTTTTCCACCCACCCAACCAAACTCCATGAAACCAGGAGCGACTCGCAACTCCCAAGGTCCCGATGGCCTGATGTCTGAAACCTGAGATTGCAAATCATCGATCCATCGCTGTCGTCGGCCTGCCCGGGGTTTCTGAACCAAGCATTCTTCGACCACTCGCTTCAGCCCCTCCGAGCTCCATCGTCCAATTGCTTGTTTCCTATGTCAAGTGGCCAAACGGCTCTACGCTCCTCTCGGCCACCGCTGCAGCTGCACCACCTAGCACCCGCCTCGTCTCTTTCACGTCTCTTCTCACCTGTCCTGCGGGGCGATAAGGTGTCAACCACGGGCTGTAGGCAATCCTTAACCTTAATCGAATCGCTTGGCAGGCACCTTTCGTCCCCTCTTGTGACGGCGGCAGCTGGTTTGAGGTGAATTTTGAGCTGGGGTGTCTGAACTAGACCGGGACGGCTTGGTTTCTGGAACTGCAGCCACTGGAGCTTCACTCGACATCTCTCCGCTGCAGGATTCGTTGTACATACAGCAAAAGACGACATATCGCAAAACCCCAGTCTGCGAGTGCGAGGAAAGCGGTTGGAAACGACCGAAAGCAGTACCGATCGAGATGGCCCCGACTATCACCCAGTGGATCCTGGATACTCGGCACCTGTATCCAGAGGCCACTGAAACGAAGCACCTCGAACAAGCAGTAAGAAACCTCGCCCTCCCTCACCGAATCGAACCGCCCGTGAACCACCCACACACACCCATGTCTGTTTCGTCCTTCTCCATGCAAATCAAACCGCCCGAGGCGAGATCTTTACCCCAATGGTCGTCCAACATGTTGGCGCAATATCCCATTCGCCTCACTTCAACCCTGGAAGAGCAGATGCAAACCCTGAAAACACCACGAAACTGACCAAACGACTCAGGCATCCCGGGCTCTCGCCCTCCTCAGCGCCGACGAGCGCAAAGCCGTGCTAAAGTACTACCACGTTCGCGACGCGAAGCTGTCTCTAGGCTCGCACCTCCTGAAACGCTACGCCATCAGTCGTTTCTGCGGCGTCCCCTGGCCTTCGGCAAACACTGTACGCAATGAGAAGACTAAGCCCGTCTTCCGCACCGCCGACGGCTCCGAACCCCTAAGCTTCAACGTGAGCCACCAAGCCGGTCTGGTCGCGCTCTTCGCCGTCCACGGTTATGACGCGGCCAATGGACCGGTAGACGTGGGCGTTGACATTGTCTGCACCTCAGAGCGTCGCTCCAGGGATCACGGCATGCTCAGGAGCGAGGGGTGGCCGCGCTTCGTGGACGTGCACGCCGATGTGCTGTCGCCTGCTGAGGCGAGCTTCCTCAAGTGGCAGGTTCTCTCGGCGATCCCGCCGGGGCTCAAGCCGGGGGCCTCGGCAGAGGACACGATGGATTTCAAACTGCGGTGCTTCTACGCTCTTTGGTGTCTGCGAGAGGCGTACGTCAAGATGACGGGCGAGGCGCTGCTTGCAGAGTGGCTCGGCGACCTCCAGTTCAAGAACTTCAAGCCGCCGCTGCCGGCGGAGAAATTTGAGGATGAGGGAGACGTCGTCACGGAGCACAACATCATTTTCAAGGGAGCCAAGGTCGACGATGCTAATGTATGTTTGAGAGCCTTGGGTCCCGATTACATGACAGCCACAGCGGTACGAACACCTCGGCGCAAAGAAGACGGCTTGGCATTTGAGATTGGACCGTTTACTATGCTTTCTTTAGATGAAGTCTTGGACTTTGGAGAGTCTCATTCATAGCTTGGGATGATTACTCTAGAGGCTGTCCAAGCCTGGCTCTGTCGTCTGAACTGAAGTCACGGCTCTTTGGCTGGCTTGGCAAGCGTCGATCACCAAAGTCAAGAACTATGCTATGTAGGATCAGAACCGGTGACAAGCTGTCACATTTTCTACTATTCCTCCTCAGCTCTGGCACCCACGCTCATCTCACCTGCGAAAAACACAGGAGAAATCCAAAACATTATGAAATGTGTGCCAGCGCAAGATCAGGCCAGGACCCCTTCAGGTCAAATAGCCCCTTAATCTTCAGCCATCCGTCCGGATCCTCATCCTCCCTCAGCTCCCCAAACGCACCCACGGGAAACAGCCAAAACCCCAACGCCGGCCTCGGCGCCGCAGCCAGCACCCCTGGGCCGTCAACCCGCGGAGGGAATGGTGTCAAGCCTGACAAGGTGCCAAAGCACCCCGCCGGCGGGCACCCGCGGCCCCAGTTCCCTCCGCTCTCCCAGCCGAGAAACCACCACTGCAGCCTCAACCACTCAAAGTCCTCTTCGTGGAGACACCGCCTCGCGTCCTCGCGGCTGCGCACGTCGGCCTCCCTGTCGGCGCCAACCATGACGCGCACGTCGACCGCCGGGTCGAGGTCACACTCGGGGTCGACGCCGAGGCCGCGCAGGAGCCGGCGCCAGGCCAGCTGCTTCCCGCGCGGGTCGTACGTCCCCGCCCACACCTTTTCCAGGTCCCGCGAGACGTTGCGCGGGTCCCGGCGCGGGGTGTCGAAGAAGGTGAAGGAGGGCACGACGGGGTAGCCGTAGTTGAGGACGTGGGCGCGGATGAAGGTCAGCACGTCAAGGGCGCGGCCGCCCGCGGTGATGTTTCTGAGCCAGATGCTCTTGAGGCCTTTGACGGTGGCGCGGAACGCTGCGAGGGCGGCGGGGTTGATGTCGGTTGGTTTGAGCGGTGCGGGGTCGGCGTCGGCGTGGTCGAGGACGAGGTGCTGGAGCCCGGTGCCTGACGGGTCATGGGCGCGGAGGTCGTGGAGGAAGTCAATGGTGGCTTTCCAGGAAGGTCCGGATGATACCGCGAGGTAGTCGTAGGAGAGGTTGAGGCGGAGGACCGTCTCATGGGTCCCGGCGGCGGATTTGAGGTGGCAGGGGAGGCTGACGGGGTAGAATGCTTTGGTGGCCTCTCGAGACTCACGGGATACGGACATGAGTTCCGGGAGGAGACGGGAGCGGACTTGGACGGTGACGCGGTAGTGGTCTCCCGTTATGGTACGGCCCAGGGAGTTGACGAGGGAGTATCTTGGAGTTTCATCGGCACTCTTACTTTCCACCTCGTCAACCGTGACGTGTAGCAGACGATTCCGTTGCAGAGCGTGACGCCATATGAGCAGCCGAAGCTCGGTGGGAAGCTGCGGGAAGAGATGGAAACAAGCACTGTCGGATGCCGTAGGATCCGTGTTGAAGAGGTCGAGATGTGGGCGTCTTGGCAGATCGTGTACATCTGATAGATGAATCAGATCTTCAACATACGCCATCATATAACTGCTTAAACGAAGCGTATCGGAGCTACAGTCATGTGAAGCTTCAGGCATCGAGGAGAGGGGGACACCGCCGTGAATTACGTACCGTCTCTAAGCGAGGGCTGAAATGCAGAGTCGCCATTCGGCGTGGCGTTGGATTGGGGTGGGCGATGTCTCAGTTTGTCGGGCTGCAGCTGTTTGGGCGTGGTTCGTTCGCCTTACCCGCCGCTGCTGAGCTTCGCACTTACCCGAATAGGCAACAGGAAGCTCGAATCACGAAGGTCTGGTCTGCATTGGGGTTTGTGATGTTGGTCAGCGACTCGGATCCTACGCCAAGACGAGTCTGGAACTGAATCATAATCAAGGAAATATGCTGAATAGCGTGAACTGCCATCTCCTGGCTGATTCCGCCGAAGCTCCATACCTCGCTCTGTAAATAATTAAAGCTGATTTGGAAACTGCTAATACTTTGAGCCCGATGTGTTTGGGAGTGATGGAGACGGACCATAACTTCAAGTGAAGGCAGTGTAGGAAGTTGAGCAGTTTCGTCAAGATAAGACATTGTGATTCCACTCTTACAGAAAGCACGACAGTTGATTGTTTCCAGAAATTGAGAGAACGCAATGAATACCGTCCATTCTTCGCACTCGGCTCTGCGATGTCCCTTCGTAATGTCCATCCATCAGACCTTCAAACCCTCGCTGCTCAACCCATCCCACAGCTTCTCTGCGCCCTCCTTATACTTTGGTATAAAGACTCCGTCACCCTGCGGCGGCTCGGCATGGTAAAACGGCACAACCCTCTTCCTCCCCTTGACAACCTCCAAGATTGTCCCGTTGCCGTACTCGGGGTTCTCGCAGAGCTCAAGCATGCCCCTCGCAATCTCCTCGGGCTCGGTGAACAGCTTCGCGTCCTCCTCCTCAGCCATGTGCTTCTTGTCGGGGTCCTCCCGCCACATTGGCGTCTGTATGCACATTAGCAACCTGAGCGCAGAAAGGCAAACCCCCTCCCCCCAAAAAGGGAAAAAAAACCACTTCATACCATGACGGCCCCCGGCGCAACAGCGCTGCACCTAATCCCAACCCGATCCCTCATCTCCCCCAGACTCCTCACGAAAGCGTGCAAGCCATGCTTGCTCGCAAAATACAACGGCGTCCCGAACCCGAACGCGTGGCCCGCGACGCTGCTCACGTGCACTAGACACCCGGGCCGGTGCGTCTGCGTCCAGTGCCCGATGGCGAGCTGGCTCAGCCGGATCGGGTGCGTCAGGTTGACGTCGATGACCGCGTACGTGCCCGGCTCCCCCGCCGCGGCGTCGCGCGACTGCGTGTCCGGGTTCGTCGCCGTCTTGGGCGCGTGCCAGAAGGAGCTCCACGCAGGCTCGAAGATGCCCGCGCCCGGGACGACGATGTCGACGCGCGGGAAGGTGGCGAGGGCCGTGTCCCAGAGGCGCGAGAGCTGCGGCCAGGAGGCGACGTTTGTCGGCTGGAAGTGCGCCGTCGGACGGCCGCCGCTGCTGGTGGTGCTTGGTGAAGAACAGTGTTGTTGGGGGGAGTACTGGGAGACGAGGGAGGATGCCTCGGGGCGGAGGGCGAGGTCGCCTATAAGGACGGAGCAGCCGCGCTCGAGGAGGAGTTTGGCGAATGCTAGGTTGATACCTGACGATGCGTGAGCTTTTTTCTCTCTCTCTTCTTTTCTGATCCAGCGAGACTGAACTGAGTTGGCGACTTACCTGACCCTGCACCGGTGATGACTGCATATTTCCCTGCTACGGATAACGACATTTTTAATGAAACACAGCAACGAAGTGCGACGAGGAGTTCAAAAAGCCCGAGTGAGATGAGACAACAACGCCTCGAAGCCCGCCGGGCATCTCGGCCCTGAAATACGCCATGGCGCAATGTGTCTCACAAGGTCGTCCAGGCTGCGAAGTAGGAGGTTTGTAGGTTGATCGCGGTAGCCGCCGCTGCGGGTATCTTCACCCGATGCATGACGGACATTGATCCGAAAAAGGGTGCCCTTTGGCCTCGGGGCGGGGGGTAAATGGGTCCGGACGTGGTTGACAGCGGGACGGAACCCCGCAGATGGATAGATCTCGCAGGGCAGGGACCGGGGTTTCTTCATGCAGCGAGGTGACATTTGTGATGAACATCTGCAATTGAATGGAGTTGGTTTGTGTTATCGGCTTGCGCATTCTAGCTGAGCTGTATCTTTGCAGTTCCCCTTACGCAGATTTCGACCCCTTCTCCTCGTCGGACACCCGTCTAGCTGACTCGCGCGATGCGATGACGGCCTCCCGCCTGCGGTCGTTCTCGTTGTCCTCCGGCTTTCCCTCTCGTGTCGCCCACCCGTCAACGTACCTCAACGTCTCCCGATTCCACACCTTGTTCATCAGGAATAGCCTGACTGGGACCAGAATGATGATGATGATGGGGAAGCCCGGGGCTGCCACGGTCAATGTGACTCCGAAAACGATGCCGGTGAGGATGATCTGCGAGATGGTGTACATGTGAATACCCAGCCAGGACGCCCCCTGGGGCAAGGCAGGAAGTTCCGATACGGGCGTGAGGAGGTGCCAGATCCTGTTGAGGATGGGGTTGACGGATAGCGATTGGTAGCCCATGAACATGAACAGCCCTGCGAGGACGGAGGTGGGCGTGAAGCCCAGGACGTGCTGGAAGGGTGGCGACACAAAGAGCATGATTCCTGCCGCTTGGATGAAGGGCGAGTATCTCTGTTCGTAGACCCGTATCAGGGGCTTCAGGGGCGGTTCTTCGCCAGGCTCTGAGTCCCGGGCGGGAGGGTCCTCGACAACGGTGTGCATCAAGGACTCGGAGTGCAGCGGTGCCTGCGGAAGGAGCCCGTTTGCTGGCGGGATCCCGAGAATACCGCACATGATCGTCGTCGTGCCCAGAAGCATGATATCCCACGCGTACCCGCCGGGCTTCTGGATGCCGTACCTCTTCGCCGTGCAGATGATGCTGCTGATCTCGTGGTCAAAGTAGAACAGCACCGTGATGATGATGCCCGGGATGATGGCGATGAAGATCCAGCCGATGGGGAGCTTCCAGAACTCCACGAAGAAGGCATCCCGGCTCGGCGACGACGGCCTGAACGTCTTGGAGACCTCTAGCCTGTTGTGGTCGAGTTGCGCCAGGTCGCCGACGTAGGGCATGCCGATGAAGAAGACGATGGAGATGGCGGCGGCGTACTCCGCGAGGCCCATGCGGACGTAGCGGTGGAACAGCGGCTTCCACGACGGCGCCGTCGAGAGGAAGATGGCGAGGAGACAGGTGCCCGCCGCGCCGATGATGGAGTACAGGAAGGCCGCGAGCGAGACCGCGGCTTTGGTGCGCTCGAGCTCGCGGACGGCCTTGTGGAAGTAGATTACGCTGTTGAGGAGGGAGAAGATGTCGGCGCTGAAGTCGGTGACGTATTGCATGGTGTAGTCGTGGGCGTTGAAGATGGCGAGGAGGTAGTGCATCCAGCCGGAGTGGATGAGGGACCAGGCCATGAAGGGCAAGAAGGGGATCTGGCGAAGTCAGTCACAGACGTACATACATCTGGCATTGCAACGCCGGTTCAGAGTGATCACCACGTCTGGTGGATGCTACCTTGAAGGAGTTCTCGCATAACGAGTAGATGTTCTCTGCCAGAACCGAGAACGGGCCGGTGACACCAAGGATAGTCAACGGTTGCGCCGAGAATCTGGGAATGCGTTAGTATTACGGCAGCTTCGAACTTTGCGGCGTACTCACACCGCGAAGATTATCCCACAGAGCCCTGTGCTAAACACGACCTCTATCGTCCCCCAAGACTCTCCCGTCAGGACGTACAAGTCGCTGGCAAAGGTGATGCCGGGCAAAATGTTGGTGAAGAAGACGTAGATGGCACTGGCCAGCACGAGCTGGTTGAACACGGTCCAGTCTGATGTGTATCGCAGTCTGAAGTTGAGAGCATCCTCCTTCAGCAGTCTGAACGGTCTGAGCTTTCCGCTCTTGGCAAAGTATCCTCTCCATCTGCCTGGCTCACGCTCCTCTTGGCGAACGGAGGCGACTTCGGGTGACAGCTCTCGATCAACGGGCGAGATTGTTCCCTCTGAGTGAGCCTGTGTTCTGAACTCCTGGACTGGCGTGATAGCGTCGTCGTCGTTGGTATGCCGTGCTGTGGCCGACGCTCGATGATCACTTTCGGGACTCATCTTGGAAGAGTTGGGTGTGATGATGAAGGTAGTGTTCACCGCAACTTCGGGCTGTCAACTGCAGAGAAGAACTGCAGCATTAGTTCAACAGTACGGGAGAGCAAAAGCAAGTGACGACATATCAAATCGAGTCATTCAGGCAAAGAGGAAAGAAAGAAGGTATTTTTTGAAGAACTCAACACGCGTCTATCTTTAGCCCCAAACGCACTGCGGCAAGTCACGAACCAAGAAACACTGCTTTTTCACTCATCGGTTGCGCGGCATACTTTTCCATGGTGTCGAAACATCCAGGGCGTTCAAGGCAGGCCCTTGATCAGTGCCCAACAGGCGAACAAAACTCAAAAAAAGGCTTCAATCCAAGGACCGCAGGACGAGCAAATCGAACGCCGCCCGTCCCCCACGTGGATTCTCAACCCTCATTGGCCAAGCCTTGGCACAGGTGGAGACTGGTTCCTCCGAAGCTCTCGGCTCCGGCATAGGGCCCCTGACGTCACCACCGCAGGGTGCAGGGGCCTAGCTTCAGTGCCCCTCCAACCTTTACCAGATAAAACCCCCCGCCGGCCAATCAATTGTGGCGCATTCAATGAGGCTGCGCGACCGGGACGCTGTCAGGCTGAAAAGAAATTTGCGATCAAATTTCCCACCGTTCGCTTCAAGGGGAACAAAAAAGCGAACAGCTCCATCAACGCCCAACACACTCCCAAACTCAGGGAAAAAAAAGGGACCGCTCATGACTTTGAGTCGCAGGACGACAATGGTTACTCACCCGCGCTAGATCCACTCCAATCACAGGCCATCGCGCCCAGCCCCCGGGCGCACGAACAACCCTCTCTAAAGATGCTCCTGACCCTCGCTCGCCGGAGCACTACCAACGTCGCCGCCGCCGCCGCCGTCGCCGCGACCGGCGCCTTCGCGCCCCGCCTCCACTTCGACGTCTCCGACTCCATCCCCCGCTCCTACTACCTCGGCCACCACCACGCCGCCCTCCGCGACATCTCCTCCCGCCTCAGCGAAGTCGGCCTCGTCCTCGAGTGCCGCGACTACCGTGTCCCCATCACCTCCTGGAACCCGGTCCTCGACCGCGCCATCGCCGGCCGCGAGCGCATAGTCGTCTACACCCACCGCGACCTTGGCACCGACAGTCCCCGCGAGATCGAGCAGGCGCTGCGCCGCTTCCACCGCGGCCAGTCCGCCGCCGGCGGCACCCCGCAGCGCGTCGTCTTCTGGCGCAAGGACGACAGCAGCAGCACAAAGGCCCTGCTGAGCGAGATCCGCAATGTCGCGCAGGCCGTCGACAGCCTGACGGGCGTGCGCGCGCTCGTCGTCGGCATGCCCAACGTCGGCAAGAGCACCTTGTTGAACAAGCTGCGCAAGCTCGGCATGCAGAAGAAGCCGTCCGTCGCGCGGGTCGGCGCGCAGCCCGGCGTGACGCGCAAGCTGTCCTCCCCCGTGCGCATCCTCGAGTCCGAGAAGGATGGCGGCATGGGCCTCGGCGAGGGCGTCTTCGTCCTGGACACGCCCGGAGTGTTCATGCCGTATGTGTCGGAGGCCGAGAGCATGGTCAAGCTCGCGCTGGTCGGGTCCGTGAAGGACGACCGCATCCCGATGGTGATCCTTGCGGACTATCTCCTCTACAGGATGAACCTCGCCGACCCCGGCGTGTACGCGAAATATTGCGATCCAACGAACGAGGTGAATGACTTCCTACAAGGGGTAGCCAGCAAAACGGGCAAGTTGAAGAGCGGCGGCGAGGCGAACGCAGAGAGCGCGGCAGACTGGATTGTCAAGCAATGGAGAGTTGGCCAGCTGGGCAAGGTCGTTTTGGACGATATCAATGACGAGGCTTTCAGGGAGAAAGAGCTGGAAAAGGTCGGACAAGGTGCCGTAAGCATGAGCCAGGCGCGCAAGAGAGAGAAACAGACCAGGAAGGACAGAGCACTCGGCAAAGCCAAGATAGTGTAAGATCCAAGGAGAGTAAATTTTGTTAGAGGACGTCGACCACCCGTAGAGATACCCCGCACTCTGTATAATATACGTGGAAAAAAAATACCTATCAATAAATGAGGGTAATGCGTACATTAGATAATGCGCCAAGTTCATGTCAACCGTCGCCAGATATACACTCCTAACCCCGACACAATGCGAAGCGTCACTCGCACTCATTGACCATTCGCGTTTGTCCGGGTATCCGACACATCATCTCCAGGCCCAGCAGTCACGACCTAACTCAATAACCCATAACTAGTACGTACGCACAATTCTGTAGCAATAGCAGCAGCCATTTTGAAATTCCTATGCTCCAATCACACTCACCATCCCAGGGAGACCTGAACGCCGGAAGTAACAGACCCAGTCAATGAAACAAACAAAAAAGAAACATATTTGCCGTCGGATGCCACCGTCGGATAATCTCTGGTATCATACGCCGAAACCAACCGCAACCACTGTGTCGCCTTCGAGCGATAGCTCGTATATATAGAGAACAGGGAAACAAACGCCAGAAATCCAGAGGCTACTCGTCAAGACGCATAGTGCTTTTGCCAGCGCAGTAGGTCCCGGGTTAGAACATCCATCATTTCCACACAGTTAAGAGCCTTGAACTCCTTGGACTCGGAGTCGTTTTCGCTCGACGACCCGTTCGCGACAGCGGAGTCCTTTGCCTCTGTGCTCGCAGAACCATTGACGCTGATCTTTGGTGCTTCTGGCGCGGTTGTCGCGCGCGGGCTGTGTTGCTGAGAGCTGTTTTGGCTGCTTCGTGACCCTGGTAGCGCCTCTCCAGCCAACTCCACTTGTGTCTTGGAGATGAAGTCAAGGAAAGCTGTTACTCTCCGCTTCATTTCGTTCATAGACACCTTGCTCTGGGTGCTGTGCGCCTTGTGCTTAGCTCCATGATGCTTAGACTGGTCCGCACCGGAGTGTTTGCTGACTCCAGCGCCAGTATGGTCGTCGTGATTCCGCGCAATGTCCCTAGACATCGAGCGCGCAGGCGTATCTTCATGTTCGTCTCGATCCTTCGTATACTGATTACGGCCTTTGCCTCGTTTTTGATTGTTACGACTCGACTTCTTGTGCGTGCTGCCCGTAGCTACCGGGTTTGCCGGCGGGGTATCGGGGGTCGGTGCAGATGACGGAGGCGCTTCAACCAGCAACGGAGGCTCCGTAGTTGGCTTCACAACAGGTTTTGTGGACGCCAAAGGGACTTCTTCCGACGGATCTGAATCTGTGGCCACATGAGCTTCAGGCTCCTTGACGAGACCCGTGGTGGTAGTGGTAGTAGTACCCTCCGCCCTTCTGCGATCCGCACGACCCTTTCTGCTTTTGGCGGCCTCGGCACGCTGACGGTCGCGTTCCTCACGCTCCGATCTTTCTCGCTGATTGCGGGCACCGCGAGCCTTCTTCTGTCCGTTGCGAGTGATTGACTCTTCCTCCGACTCGTCTTCAATTGCTTGTGTTTTCTCGGGGGGCGGCGACATTGAAGGGGAGCTTGTTCGTTGCCTCTTCAGGCTTGCGAGGTTTCTAAAATTGTTAGGAGACGTAGAAGAACGACCCAATTGAGTACTTACTCCTCGCTGCCGCTGCGGCCGCGCTTCGGTCGCCGCGTTTCCGGCTGATCAGTAACGACCTCTTCTTTACTGGCCTCGATGGCTCGTCGCAGTTGTTCGTCCTCATCGTATGCAGCGTCCCGGCTGTTCATCGTCGACCTTCGCTTCTGGGCTTGTGTTGCTGACGAGGCTCGGCCATTTTTGCTCGTCTCCTTGGGAGAGCGGGTTCCATCTTTGACAAGAGAAGCAGCTCGAGACGTCGCGCGCGATGGACGATTGAGCGGAAGGTAATTCGAGTAGCGTTGTCTGAATGGCACGACATTAGCATGCTAAAACAAGGGTAAAATGAGTGGGGTCTTCGGAAGCCAGCGACGCGGCCAACCCAGTGTCATCAATCACAGCAGCGGGAAGAGCACCATTCAGTGCTAGTTTGTTCGAAAAAACTCACCCATTGCTTGCAGTGTGAATCTTGTGCAGGTCCTTCCGACACTTCTCACAGAAGTACTCGTCGGGAGAACTCTCTTCGGTGAAAATACCGACGCAGGCACCATGCTGCCAGACTTTGCACACATCGCACTGGACGAACAAACCAGAGACCTCGTCTGACAGCTCGATACTAGCGAAGAAGTCTGCCTCCGGGTTGTGTTTTCCGTGCTTGGAGTCCTCCTCAAAGGGCGGAGGACCCGGGTATTCGTCGAAGCCGCATACGCAGCGTACCGACTCGTCGTCCTCCTGGACGTCGTCGCTTCCGGTGGCCATGTCGTAGGGGTCAACACGACTCTTGTCTCGGGCGTCCTCTTGGGCGCGAGTCCGACGTCGCGAGGGGAGTGCGTCCTCGAGGTCCTCGGGGGGCTCTGAGGAGAGCGAGGCGCTTGGTGTGGATTTTGCGGAAGAGGTCTTGTTGAGAGATCTTGTGTTCCTTTCGCCGCGGCTGGAGAGACTCGACGTGGTCGACGACTGTTGTGATTGAGAGACTGTATTGCCTCGGGCTCGTGAAGATCGTCGAGGTGAGGGGGGTGCCATTGAGGCAGCGCGGCGGGAAGGCGGAGGAGAGGAGAAACGAACGGGAGAGGGATTCGGAGGAGGGAGGGAGAGGAGTCGGCGGGAGGATGACAGATGAGAGGCGGTTGTCGCAATGTCCAAGCCAAGGTACAGAGAGAATTGAGGTGTCCAGGTAAAGAGGAGAGAGAGGAGGAGCGAGTGGGCAGAGAACGGGTGGGTTGTTGTGGTGGTTCGGGTGGGAGGGCAGTCGATCGAGCGAGAGTGGAAGAAATGGTTTGGTTCGCGACTCGCAGGTAGGTCAGGCTACTGAGAAGGGAGGACTCGGGTACTCCAGCAAGACTTTTTCGGGGATTGAACAGTTCGCATGTCTAACAGTTGAGGACAATGTAAAATCATGTCGTGACGGGTCGGGAAAAGAGAGGCCGGAGTGCGGAGTGGGAAGACGAGAGAAGAGTGCGCCCTGGAAGACTGGTTCTGGTTCTGGCTCTGGGCGAAGGAAATGGGTAGGCGACTGGCAGCACGCTTCGGGGTTGCAAAGTGCGGTACGGTGGGTGCGCCGCCTCTTTCGCTCTGGCCTGCAGGAGCTGCTGCCCTCCGAGCAACAGGGAAAAGGCAGCTTTGCGGGGCTGGGCCTCTGGTTGGTGCAGTTGTGCTGCATAAGTAGAGCATAAGGATTGGATAACGTGGGCAAAGTCTAGAAGTTATGCATCCGTCGGAAAAACTCAGGGGAGCTCGACGGCGCAAGGTGCAGACCAGGACCTAGGGCGAGGTACTTGGGACATTGAATGGCACTGTGCATTTCCCACAAATCAAGCAGCATCCAGGGCAGAATGTCGGATTAAATTGCAGTACTTAGGACATGACTGGTTGATAGGTGACCTTTAGTCTCCATCCACTGTCACCACGGCAGGGATTTTCTTCCGAAAGACCCTCCAAAAAAACAATGAGAAAGGCGACATTCGACAGCACAATCCACGATTCGATTTCCGCCTGTCCATCAACCAGTCATGTCGCTCCCCGCTTCCCAGAAGCTCCCGTCGCTGCTACATCACAGTCCATTATTCTTCCCACTTCGACAGTGCTCGTTTAATCTTGACATCAATTGCTTTTATGCAGCAACGTCCCTCGTCTCTAGCGAGCGCGAGCTCTAGTAGTACCTTAGCGAGTTGCTGCAAGTATTGCTATGCAGCACACACAGCATGTCTTCCTACCTAATGCACAGCACACAGTGCGTCTATGCAGCGTTTCCCCTCGTCCCGTACCACAGACAGCGCCCCAAGACCAGGATTCATCCTCGACCTTCCACGTCGATTCACCACCGCAACCACCACCCGACCACCACATCATCCATTCCCGTCCGCTGTGACTGCGCTTGCCCCAGCCCCCGGCGCCCCGTCCGCAGCGGAGCCCTGGCCTGCTTATCTAATGCGTTTCGAGCAATGGCCCTGGTTAACCTACCTACGTCTCCTAATCACACACCAGACATTATCAAATGTTGTCATTAGCAATCAAAGCTGGGGTTTTATACAACATTGGCTCTTTCGCAATCCTCCGAGTGCTTGCTGTTGCTTTACTGTCGCCCTTGCATCGCCATCGCCCTGCCTGTTCGACTGCCTTCTCTGCCTTCTCGAGCTCTTGCCCGCTCCAAAGGCGCCTTCGGAGCAACCCCAGCCGATTTCTGGTGGACCGAGTTGGTATGCCCGCTCCCCTCCCGAGTCTACGAGCTCCGCCCGCACTTTGTGCCCATACTTGAGGCTCTTTTTTGCGCCGCACTCCTTTGACTTGACCGAGAGAAGCGAAACTTGTCGAAACTGCTTCTGCTGCGTTTGCTGGACATGTTTGCTTGGCGGGGCATGCGACCAGATTACTGTTGCGGACATTTGCTGATGGTTGGGCAAACTCAGGAATCAAGGGTTACGAGCTCCTCCTTCCGCCTATAATTCGAACCTTCCACCCCCGAACTTCACCAACCTAAACCGACCGCCGTCTGTAATCATTTGGGCGACACTGCCCCGCATACCCTGCGAACCCAAGTTCTCGTCCCTTCCGTGAATATTCTTGTGTGCGGCGTTTGTCTTGGATGGCTCGTAGCATGAGGTGTTATGGGTACGCCTTGCTCCCCTCGAACCTCCGCCATACCCTTGCCACTTCCCATCCCCACCAGCGCCCATGCCCTGCGCCAGGGCTCAGTCTCCGTCAGGCATCATAAGCGTCGACGTCTGTTCTGGTGCTCTGGGGGCTGGCCGTTATGCGTCGACGAGGCCTTGGTCTGGAGCTCGCTGCTCTAGGCTTCATCACTCGTCAAGAGCATATGCTAATCTCACGCTCGGTCATTGCCACAGGTCATAATCGAACAATGTCTCCCGAAAGTGTCTCCTCCCTCTTCCCCCAGAGGCCGATTCGTCCCCTCCCGAAGCGCCGACTACGCGAACGCCTGTCGCCTGACGTCGCCGACTCCATCGAGTATCCTCCGGCGAACCAGAATTCCAGTCCTCTCTTCTACTACCCCAGTATTCCGCGAGATGAAATTCCGGCTAGGTCAGGGGGCTTGAATGGTATGAGCAGGAGTAGTTTGGGCTACGAGATGAGCCCAAAGGTTAATGCGGGAAACGGAGAGAGCGATGAGGAAGACCTGGCGTTGAACAGCAGCAAGATTGTTCGTCGTTCACAGCCAGAATTCCTCAATCGCGCTTCGGCCCTGCCTCCGAAACTCGAGCAATCCAAACATTCAAATCCCCAGCCACCGCCGTCTACGGCATCATCTGCCGACGGATACGAGTCGTTCGAAAACACGAACAACAAGAAGAAACGAAAGATACCAACGGCGGGGGATTCTGCGCTCTCTGGCACTCACTCACTAGCTGACATTGGTTCCATGAGCATTTCGGCAGCAACATCCCCATCCAATGAGCACAGCGAGTTAGGGGGGTCAGCATCGCCGTCATACTACGGAGCGGGTAACTTCGTCACGAACAATCAAGGCATATCCGGGCCAGGGAGGGGCAGATTCGGCCGATCAAGAAATGGAAGAAGTCCGCTGGGAACTCTATCCGATGCACCGAATAGTTGGGTGGGAAGAGGGCCGAAGTACCGGCCCCCTCAATGGGCAACTTCAAGTAAGTCTTTCGCAGCTTCACTTCACCATGCTTTTTGGCTGTGTGTCTTCTGCTGCTGCCGGAAAGAGCTGGCGACCTGTCAAAGGAGGTGCATGCAAGCTCAGGCAGGGTGCTGCACATTATGCCGGGCAGTTCTTTGGGGGCCATGGAGTCTGAAAATCACGTCTACCTTGGTCTTGAGATTCCTTTCTCGTCCAAATGCAAGCACCCACCACGACAAACGGAAGGAACCCACCTACACCTACCTCTTCCACCCTCCATTTCTGCCCTTCTCAGAAATTTCTCTTCTGCATCCCACATATCCGCAAACAAATCACTAACATCGTTACCTAAGGCGAAAACCCTGGCATCATATCGAGCGCCATCGCAAACGCCGAGAAGCTCCCATCCACACCCGGTCAAGAGAACGTCAGTCTCTTGCAGCAGCACTCTTCTAGTGTCAAATCTAGCCCGACTGCCACGCAATTCACCTTTACCTGCGACTCTCCAGTTCCCAAGCCACAGTGGCCAGGAACAGACCCATTAGGTTCGCACGGCTCGCTCCCAAGTTACGGCAATAAGTTCAGGCAAGCCTCAATGGCGACCCAAACGCTAGACCCCGCGAGCTCGGCCAACCCTCCCCCTGCACCGGCACCAGCCAACAAGGGAGGCGCCCAGCCTGGCACGAAGAAGAAGAGCCGTCGCCGCCAAGAGAAGGAGCTCAGATTGGCAGCCAAGCACCGCCGTCAAGAAGCTGAGTACCGGTACATCAACAACCCGCCCAAGCCGGAGGACATGTGGATTTGCGAATTCTGCGAGTACGAGCGCATCTTTGGCGAGCCGCCTTACGCTCTGATTAAGCAGTATGAGATCAAGGACCAGAAAGCTCGCAGAAAAGAGGCGGAGCGGAAGCGGCTGCTGGAGAAGGCCAAGGCCAAGAGCCGAAAGGCCAAGAAGGCAGCCAAATCCCCCGGTAAGACGGCATCGCCTCAGACCCAGCAGCAGGCCGGCTCGGCCGATGCGCCGGCAGGACACACAACTCACCCTGGCTTCACCCCCAACGAATACATTGAAGATATCGAGGGAGAAGGTTTCGAGGACGCGTACTCCCAAGACGATCCGCCGATGCTGCTGAGCGACCAAGAAGGTGAAGATCCAACCGTGGGACTGAGCGACCAAGAAGATCCACCGATGATACTAAGCGACGATCCGGGCGACGATCCGGATGGGCGGTGTGCCGACCCCAACTGCGAAGACTGTCGTCGACCGTCCGAGAATTTGGGTGATCCCGGCGACAAACCCAGCGATAAACCCAGCGACAAACCCGGTGACGAACCCGACGACGAACTCGGTCACGATTCATATCTACCGTCTTAAGCTTATCCATAGTGTGTGATCTGGATACCGGAGAAGCTCAGTCCTGGGGCTGGCTCTCTTGTTGTCTCCATACATTTGCAATTACTACGGCGGCATTCCTTGCGCATCGACTCGGCAGAACACTGGCAACTCTCTTTCGGTCTCTGACCAGGGTATCGGCCTGGCCCTTACCTCGAGAATAAAGCAAGCGATATGGCGCATACCAAACAAACAGCCAACAGCAACAATATTCCCCATATAAAATTCAAAACAACAATAAAAAAAGTCAGACGTTGATGCGCTTACTTGCAACTGCGCAGGTGGTGCAGGTAGAGATTAGAGATGCCAGATGAGGCCCAAGAAACCTCACTAGGGCATTAGGAGTATGCAGAAGTGGAGAGTTGGAGAGAGAGAGACGATCTTGGGAACTCGTTTGGGTCGGATACGAGCTGTACAGACTCTGCGAAGAGATCTAGAAGAGTAATGCTCAGCGGGAGATTACGAGAAGGCTCCAGCGTTGTTAGGGTGCTTTGGAGACCAACACAGCATTAGCTAGCAGAATTCACTACACTCTGATAACCCGATTGTAACAGTGACCGATGTCCTTCTTCCTCATTGTGGTCTACGTTTCTGGCTCTCTCGTCGTCCATCGTCGTCCATCGTCGTCCGATGTTGAAGCAGTTGCCAACGAAGAAAGCTCCGTGAAGAGGCATGACGTAATTGACTGGGGCACTGACTTGTGGCTGGTCTGGGCTCATTCGACCTTATCTTTATTCATAGGTGAGCGGGACGGAGGACTGACCCCTCGGCCTTTCCCGCCCCGGCGGGACCGTAATTCCGTCCTCATCATCGTCCTCATCCACGGCAAGGCTGCATTGTGGCTTGCATATCTTGTTGTTATTCAACGATCGAACAGAGTTTAGCATCGATTCTAGTAACGGCGGGCGTCCCGGAGGCTCATGAACTTGCGTTTGAGATCATAGATGGAACCGCCATTAGAAAAAGACGGTTTCTTTCAGAACTGATCGAGATGAAATGACTTGTCCGACCGGAGGGGCACAGCGTAGGACCGGAGGCTGCGCTACCGTAGTGCTCCAACCAAGCTACTGCACATGCACCAGGAATGGAGGTCTTCCGGAGGAAGTCGAAGCCGGGTAGGTAGCTGGCAGGTCATTACCATTCCCGAGTTCCTCGCCGCCGATCAGTGCGGTTGGCGGTGCATGCATAGACCTTGGAGTCGAATGTTTGCCAGTGTTCGCCAGTGACGTTTCCTTCGGGCTGTCTTTCCGGAGGGACCCATCCGGAGCTGTGGTGACAAGATGAGCTGGGTGGTAGTAGTGGTGGTGGTGGTGTGTTTGTCGCGTGATGGGCCCCAATACAGACCTCTGCCACGCATTTCCATCAGAGTCCAGACGCGGGCAGGGAGCTCCTCCAAGCTTTCTCCTACCTCGATGTCCGCCAGTGCCGGTCCGCGTATGCCGTCTCCTGCGCCCGCGGGAGGTGTTGCGCGTTGCTACCTACCTGCTTGAAGTCTCTCGCTCAACTGGATGGGATGGATGGATGGCCTGGCCAGGGGTGGGGGGAGAGGCACGAAAGCTTCGCTGTCAGTTAGGCCTGAAACAACCCTGTCCCGTCCACCGCAGCCCCAAGTTTCTGTGAGACGTCGATCAACTGCTCCACATGAGTTCGGCACTCAGAACTCTCTCTGTGATGGGCGGCGGTATCTTGCAGTCTGAGCGGGTTGGATGAGGATACTGGACCGATTTGACTCAGAATGAGCTGGATCATCATCCGCAACTTGTGGCTCATTTGTCCTGAATACTACGTACTATAACCGCTATAGAGACCACGGACGCAGACACGACAGAGAACATAGATGCAGATGGCTACAGCTCTACCGTACAAATGTGGCCTCTGCATTGTCGTGTATGATTTGTGTTGCCCGCGACTTGCTGCTGTCGTGGTCCCCCAAAGTCTCTCGTCCAGAGACGGCTCATTGAGATGCGGCATTGCAGACCAAGGCCATCCTGTCTCTAGCTTAGGCCGGAAGTCTCTCTTCAAAGCAGCCAATCTTTGCGAAACACAAGGTGCCAGGTCAGAGAAGCTGTCACAATTGCGCAGCAGTAGCAACATGGCCAGCCAGCAGGCAATGCGTGGCCCGTGGGATTGGCACCCTCGATTCAGTGGAGCCAGGCCAGACCCGGCGTGGTGTCGTCCCAAAACAGAAAGGCGGCTCAGGCGAAACAAGGGTGTCGCCAGAAAGGAAGCGCGGTAAGGTGCATTGGGCAGGCCGTGGGTGCAGATGCCAGGCGTCGGCCTCCCGCTAGTTGCCCATGTTGCTGCCGCTGCTGCACCTTGCACAGCTGGGCTGGGCCGCTGCAATCACTGAGTGGGAAAGGTCCAGTGGAATGGGGATGAAAATGGAACGAAAGCAGCCCGGTATTAGGTACAATTAAAAAAATGAATAAAAAAAAGATTTCTTAGTGCACGCACTGGCCAGCGCCCCCATCGTGGCTGAACCCGACTCACCTCTTCCGTCATCATCCCATCCAACCCATGGATCCCATCCACCTCCCATCCCATCCTTTTCCTCTCCTGCAGAGGAGCCTATCCACCATCTCTTTCCACCCCCAGCTTGCCTTTTTCCCCGACATCACCAGGTCTAATCTACCGCGGCCTCCGTTTTCCCGCACTTACTCGACCCTTCCCCCGCTCCAAGGTCTTTCTTCTTTTGTTCTTCTTTGATCATTTCCTTCCCACATATTTCACTTCATTAACCCTGTATTCCATGCGACCTGTCACCGAAACACCGCAGGCCTTGCGCCGTTGATCGACAACCAGACACAAGCAAACATGTTTGGCGGTTCTAGGAGGCACCGGCAAGCCAATCAGGTAAGTCACCACACTGCCAGCTCTTGCTTCTGTTTGATGTCTTGACCGTGATCCTTCGCCATGCGACTGTTGAGATCACGACCGCGCCGCATGCCCCTGGATCCTCATTCGGTGATGTCGCATCTGATCGTAACTGACCCGGTCCCGTAGCCATTGACTGCCGCAACAGCAAATCCCAGTGCGGCTACCGCAGCCGCATCAGCATTCGCGCGCCGCGCATCCTCGTCATCCCTCTCATCCGCCGCCGCCGCCGCCGCCCTCCGAGCAAGACCCACGACACCCATCAATGTCGCCGAAGTTCAGACGAAGCGGACTCAGAAGCGCAGCGCATCCGTGTCGTCGCACGGGAGCCAAGACACCCGGAGGAGCCTGCATAGGTCCCCTAGCCAGGGCTCTATGAGCGAAAGGACCTTCCGCTCTCCGTCGCCACACCGAACCCCGGCGCCCGCGGAGGATGCGCCGCCGGTCCCGACCATTCCGGACGACATGCGGTCAAACGGAGGGAAGTCGACCCACACCAGGTCGACGAGCCTACAAATGCAGCCGTTTCGTGTTGCGAGTCAGAAGCAGAAGGAGGGTGGCTCGTGGTTTGGAGCCGCAACGGAGGGGAACTTGGCCAACGTCAGGACGTCAGACGCCCCGATGCGCGTCGCTTCACCAGAGTCCCGTCCGGGAGCTGTAAGCCCAACTTCTTCTGTCAACTTTTCCTATCCGAGGGGGCTGCATGCCGCATCGCCCCCACCATCGCCGGCCGTCGAGAGCATTAGAATGACAAGTAGCCAGCGACTTGCCTCACCCCGCCGAACAGAGTCAGTGGCCTCACGGTCATCCGTCTCAGATCAACCACTCGTATACGATCCCAACTCGCGGAGAATGGTTCCCAACGTGAATTTGTTGGTGAAGGAGCAAAGGGTCCGTGATGCGTCTGAGAAATCGCCCAAGAAGAAGAAAAATCAACAGCAAGGGCTGGCCAGGAGTGGTTCCCACCTCGCCAAAGGTACAATGGGTAGAACTCACGGTGTTGCAGTGGAAAGCGAGGAGTCTGCTTCAAGGCAGCGCCAACAACCTCAAGCTCGACCTCAGGCGATTACTCCTGAGCCAGAGGTGTCACAAAACCAGGTCCCGGCCAATGAGACAGCGCAGCCAGTTCCAGTGCCATCGCACGTAGAAGACCAAGCTTCAAAGGATCGAATTAGCTCTCCGCCAAATGGATCAGTACCTGAGACTCGCAGCCAACGACAAGCAACAATCAGTCCTGAGACCACCCAAGCGACCCCCAAAGTAGAACTCGAGCAGCCAGCCCAGGATGTGCGACAAAGTGATGGCGCCACCAATGTCCCGCGTGCTCAGCCGCGACAAGGTGTCCCTATCTTGGCAAGAAAGCCATCAACCGTCCAAGAAGAATCCGATGAGGACCTGCTAAACTCAGAAGACGAGGATGACCAAGAATCTGCAGCGGAACAAGACGTTGCTAACGTGCTTGACGCAGTGCCCGTAAGGTCATCTGCCCCTCCCAAACAGCCATCTCTGTCATCGGAGAGCACGGCTGTCGAGTCTGTAGCCTTCTCGTCCCAGAGGCAACCGAGCCCACCAGAGCTCAGGCAACACGGGAGCGTCAGAAATGCCCGGGCTCACTCCAGCAGTCCAGCAAGATCAGCGCGCTTCGCACTGGGAGCGGATCAATTGCTCATTAGGCATGAGCCTCCGGCGAGATCAGTCTCACCTCGAAAATCCGCCCTCAAACATTCAACTAGTCCATCTAGGGGAGCTTCGCCGACGGACGAGAGCTCTGAAGCTTCAGGTCCTAGTCGTTATGGCAGTGAAGCTATAGCTATGGAGGTCCCAGTAGCACGCAAGAAGAGCGTGCGTGTTAGCTTTGACGACGAAAACACAAAGATCGTGGGACAGTCTGCGGCGAAACCGGAGTTCGACTCGCCCGTTCCTCCTAGCCCTCAGACGAAGAGACACTGGTACAGCCACTTGGGTCGCAATCGAAAGAAGGACGCCATCTCCTTGGATGATGATGAAGTCATGAAACCCCGTCCAGCATTGCCATCATTTGGCAGTGTGCGTGAGAAGAAGATCAGGGAGCCTGAGGAACGGCCACTGGTTCGGCCCGCCGAACCACCCTCCTCCCCATCTGCACACGATACGTCTGCAACTTATGAATCCGATAATGAAGAGCAATCGGCTCCTCCTGGCGCGTCTAGTGATCACAACGTCGGCGCAATATTGAACCAGGAACAGACAGCAAGAAATGCGGCGAACATCTCGAGGTTCCGAGAGCCGCTGCCACCCGTGGTGACATCAATGGAGGGTAACGGGTACTATTCGCCCAGCTCCTCCAGTTCCGAGGATGAGGAAGAGCATGAGATTGTCAAAGAACCCGAACCAACACTACCTCCTGAGCAAGTCAAGGAAGAGATAGTTGCTGCTCACCCTGAAACGAATCAAGAGGCACCTATTTCACTTGCGGCGCTTGTTGACGAAAAGCAGCCAGCAGGCAAACATGAGGCAGAGCATGTTCCTGCCATCTCTGTTATTCATCCTACTCCAACTCCCAAGGAGACGGCCCCTAATGGCTCGGTCAACGCCTCTGGCTCTGGGTATTTTGACGTTCCCGGTGGTTTTCCGGAAGATGAGAGCGACGATAACGCAGCCACCACTCAAGCTCGAACAGAGCTGTCGGATTCCAAGAAAACCGTTGGCGAGCAGACCACACCACCAAGAACAGAGCGAGCCATTGCGTTCGCTCCATCTGCCCAAAAGACCACATATGAACCATTGGTGGAGGAGACCGAGTCGTCGGAGGGCGACAGCATCTACAGTGATGCGTATGAAGACCTCTCAGAAGTTGAAGGCGACGGGTTTATGTCTCTGGATGCCGTCATCACCACTCCGATCCCCAGCAAGGTGTCGCAGAAGCTTTACGACAAGGTTCTAATTACACCACCTACGGACTCGCCTAAGGACTCGCAAGCCAGCGATAGTCCACCTGGACCAGAGCCTACGCGAGCCGCTGGCCAACCCGAGGACGAGTGGGAAAAGGCCAAGCAATACTGGCGGGGGTTGACCAGCGACAAGCGCAAACAACTCGAAAAGGAGGCGTTCGAAGAGGCAGGAGTTGAAGGTGATCTCGAGGAAGTCATTCAGCCCAAGAAGGTCAGGAGGAAAAAGTCAGTTCGTCGTAGCGAGGGGCCTGCAGAAGAGCAGGCGGCGACAAACCCTGAACGGGTGTACCAGATTCAGCCTGGCACCAAGGCCGCTGATGAGCAAGACGAATCACCATCGCCCATGCGCAAGACGCTGCGCGGTCGACAGCCACAGGAGACCAATGGAAATGGCAAGCTTCAGAAAACAATGAGAGGGGCGCAACCCCAGCAAGCATCAGTTGGCGGCATGGGCATGCGGAAGACTCTGCGATCTGATAACCCAACGTCTTCTCAGGCGGTCGACCAACAACAGCTTGGTGGAGGAGGCATGCGGAAGTCTCTGAGACAAAATGGCTCCTCGACAGGCGCAGGTCCTCAGCCGCGTGCCGGTGCAGCACCTGCTGGCCGGTCTGTTTCAACTCAAGGTCTACCAAGACGCGAGTCTGATGAGAAACGGTCTAAGCATGCCTCGATTGACGGGTCGATGACCAGCACCGAGATGGCAAAGGCCATACAAGCCAACTTACGGCGACGAGCATCGGATTCGAGTGAGACCAGTTTCAGGCGTTCACGGCCTCGTCGTGACGGCCTCGGGTTTAGAAAGTCCATGCGCTCGAATGATGTACCGGAATCAGGGGCCACGGGTAGGAACTCACGCTTCAGCCTTCGGTCCGCCTCACCACCCGGCTCGCCCCGCTCGCCACCGGTTACAATGGGCAACAGAATGACGATGCGTACCATGCGCCGGGATTCCAGTGAAAGCAGCACAAAACGCCGAAGCCTACTATCATTCGGGGGCAAGAAGTCCGCCAAGGAGACCACCAAAGCCGGCAAGAAGAGCCGGTTTGGAGACTCCAGCGATGAGGACGACGCGGGACCGTCTGCTTTCCGCAGCCGTTTTGCCGACTCCAGTGATGAGGACGATAGACAACCTTCCAGGTCTGCCCCACAGGCTATGCCCAAAACGATGCGAACTTCGAGCTCTGCCGCGGCTGCTGCCATGAAGATGCCTCCCCCGCGTTACGATGAGAAGGGCGAAGAATCACCAGACCTTCCGGACAGCAGTGATGAGGAGGCTGCCCCAGCCCCGGCTCCGGCCCCGGCTCCGGCCCCGGTGCAACCGCGAAAGCCGCTTTCTCCACGAAAGGTCTCGGGCGCTAGTGGTCGCCTCGTCAAGTCCCAGTCGGATGGCCACGGGTTGCAGAGGTCGGGCTCTGGTCGCGGAGCGCTTATGGAGTCTTCGACGACGCCCGCCGTGGGCACCCAAGTGATAGCTCGCCCCTCGCAGCAACGCAGAGGTAGCCTGCTTTCGATACTTCGCCGCAAGAAGGACAACGACATGGGCAAGATCTCGCGTCCTTCTCACAGCGAGAGCGGAGCAAGGATGGATACCAAGCTTGAGCGCAGCCCCGACGAGATCTCGGCTCTTCGTAGCGGCACAATATCACCCAGGTTGCAGAAGCAAATGGAGAACTGGCCGCTCGTCGAGGAGACAATCGATGACGAGAAGAGGCCGATGACCGCAGATGGCAGCAAGCCGATGGACGCCTCGCGACCCGTCTTTGCGCCGCGGCGTAGTACGAACCAGGTGCTTACGGCGGGTCGTCCCGGTGAGCTGGACACACAGCTCGAGGGGCCCCGCAAGAAGAAGAAGTTTGGCACGCTCCGTCGCATGTTCAAACTAGATGACTAGGCGTCTTTTTTATGCCATGCCTAGCAACCACCACCGCCCAGTCCAGGGCAATTGTTTTGTCCTTTTACATACTACAATCGCGCAACAGACCTCATCTTGTATCGGTCTGATAATCTACCTAATCTGAGCTCCAGGAAACGCTCTTTTCTTCATCTGTCACCTCACAACAATCACAAAGCAGGCGTCTCAGGGGCTTCGATAGAACATTCGTATCGCGGAGAACATCATCTCTCGCGGAAAACACATTCGATCACAAACAACCTTCGTTCATTCTCTTCTTTTACGTTTTTTTGTTTTTCCAACGGACTGCCTCCATGGCATACAGGCACAAGGAGGAGGATGGATACTACCTAGGAAGGTGGAAAGGTCGGGAAAATTAAAGGCAACGGCGAGACAATGAGAGCCGACTGCAGGAGCATTGAGATATGTACAGTACATGCTTTATTTGAAATGATACCACCGAGGAAACATCAGAAGCGGAAAACATCCCGCGTTGAATACTTTACCAAACCCGTTGCCACTGTTGTTGATGCACTCGCGAACGTGAACATGATCTGAAGAGCCCTATTGTGTTGGTTTGCAAATGCAAACATACTAAGTCCATGGATCCGAGTTGGGAGATATCACAACGCGAACAGTCAACCTGTTGATGCTGTGTCTTCTTGCTGGACTTCAGGATTGAAACCACACAACCTACGATATCTCTTAAAGGCATCGATCGTATCTGGGCTGATTATCTAGCCACATAGGAAGTGAACTTCGTAGAAGAAGAAGACGACCACAAGCCCCCAGTCGCGGTGGACATATGCTTCGTGGTCCCGCGAGCCCTGTACACTTGAAGAAAAGGGTTGGAGCTTCCTATCCACTTTCATAATCATCTCAGGGGCTGTTTTTTTGCAGTGGAGGAAGAGGTATGAAGAATGGCCGGCTTTGGGAAGCCCTTCAATATTTGGAAAGACGGTTCTGGGCAATTTGCAATGTCTCCCGAGTTGTGGCAAAGAAAGATTGCGAAAAGTAAGTTGGGATTTTCAGTCACTCACGTCGTCACAGTGACTATGGCCAGGGACGTTGGTTCATAGAATCAACTCGGACACAGGCTATTGCTCAAGTTTCTCTTGCCTTTACCCAGGCAAAAAAGGAGTTGACTAGTTTCCATAACTTTCGCAACAGGCGCTCATATTGCTTCAGTGAACAGCGTCTTAATCAAGTCTACCGGTTCGGTTGCAAGGTACCTAAGTCGTCGCCCGAGTCCCCGACGTAAGATACATACTGACCGGTGCTCCATACTGCCGTTCAATGCGCCTGAAGAGGGATCAAGATTGAGAGGAAATTTTGCCTTGTCGGGCCTTGGCTAGACCCCTGGAATCTGTTGACATTGGCTGCTGCTCCTAACGTCTTCAAAGACGACCATCATATGATTTACCTGCGAGCTCTTCAGCCCAGTATACATAACTTGCCTCGGGTGCAGGTTAGTCTTTTCGTGAAAGACTGCTAGTAGTCTCGGCTACATATGTAACCTCGGTCAACATAATGTTCGCCCAATGTATCTCACGCCTTCTGCTGGAAGGGGTCGAGTGCTACCCGCCCGAGTGTAAGTCCCGCCGCTGCGATGGACGGCAGCGCAGACGACCCCATGTCATAACTTGCGTCACTTTTTTCCTTCTGGACGTTCCAATCGCAAGTAAAACGTGGCCATGTAACAATCGCATTGTCATCGAAACAAGCTCGGCCACACCACTGGAGAGACATCAGGCCAGATGGAGCACCTCCTTAGTGTCCGAGCGGGCCAAGACAAGTCATGATCTCAGCCGGTGTAGTTGCCGCAGTGTCGGTGAACGAGGGGGGAAAGGTTTACCATTGGCGCATTGATTGTCCCGACAGTCATGCACACACACTTAACATCGTGGGGAAAGATGGCTGATTGCACCTTTGGTCCGGCGTCACCGTTGAGAATGGTCCGTCCCCGGGAAAAGACGGAGGGCCGAAGGACGTGCGTGTCAAGGACGAACGGATTCAATACGGCTTCGTTAGTGCCACGGTAGCGTCGTGACGCTATTTGACTATAGCTTAGAGGAGGCCTGGCTGTTTTTGTTTACATACTGCCTGAATTTGGGGATGTAAGTGTTGTTCGGCTGAGTCCAACTTGGCAACTTGGCGAACATGGGATGAGCTTGTCAGTCGAGCAAATAAGGGAGGGAAAAAGTCAGCTCTGGTCCTCCGTTGCTCGCCTTGTTCCGCTGTGTGAGACGCGGCAACGATGGCACTTGGCCAAAAGTAGCAGCGACGGGCGGTTGTGATCGGAGCTTCGTCAAGCTGGCAGCCAATGGCTCCAGCGCATGGAGTTTCTAAAGCAAAGTCGTGGTGCCGCAAGGTCGTGGCACCAGGTCACACGACTTGGTTCTCGGATGCTTCCCCCGCATTCAACGAGATCAGAAGACCTCGAGACAAGGGCAACGGTGCGGTACGGGGCCGCAAAGTCGGGAAAAGCAAGCATCGATTACCCAGGCTGACAGTGATCCCCGGATTTGTTTTACGTACCGAGGCAGAAAGGCGCATTGAGAGACGCAAAATGCTTTGTTTAGGCCTTGCAATGGGCAATTCTGACTGCATCGCGGTCGGGGAGGCCCTGATGTGTCCGTCTCCGAATGGTGTGATAAGATGCTCCTGATTTTCACCCCTTCCTTATGTTCCTTCCATCGTTACCGCTCCACTCCCGAAGTTCCCTTTTTTTTTTGTGGTGGTCGCGCTAGGAACCGCTTCCGCCAGATATCAGGTTTGCTGATTCGTGCTCGGTAGAGCGGTGAGAAGGGCGCCATGTCATCGGTGAGGAGTTCGCCGCTGGCCATGATCAAGCTATGATACCCTAGCACACCTTGTCTCGGTTGTGTTCGCGCGGCGGAGATGGCGATATTGGACCAGTGGGAATCGCGCCGGGTCACGGGCGGCCGAGATGATGGTCGAATATGCCACAGCACGGCGTCCCGTAGCGCCTGCTAGGGAAATTCGTCCCTTGTCAGCGCCCTGGCAGACTGGGATGCATGGGTATATGGCCGTCAAGTAAGGCACACCACAACAGCGTCGGGAATCGTCCCAACAAGTGACCGGGTTTGCTTCGGGATGGAAGGTTCTTCGGAATGCGCAGCAGCAGATTCAATGGCCATGTCGCACGGGGGGACCTCCCTCTCGACGTCCGTTGTGAAAGAACCAGCTCAGTTGCAGAGCCGCGAGTGCTTACGACTAGGGTAGGTTGCTATGCCGGGGGACAGGGCACCCGCGCGAATCCAAGTACTCGGCCGGTTCCTCGCAGTGAGGGACCCAGGCAGGGCAGCCAAGGGAATCGAAAAATGACTGATAATCGGCGTTGTATCTGTCAAGTTAAGCCAGGATGATTGGGGCTTGTGTGTGGCAGATGGAAGGGTGATGGTTCCAAGTTCCAGGGGCGAACACCACCACAGGCGCTACAGAGGACACCAATTTTGTTCTAGAACGCCATTTTCTGGGGACGTGGGGGCCGCATCCCTGCTGGGATTATTTTCGCTGTTTACCAGCGGCAGCGCTCCCAGTGTTTGGGGCGGTCTTGGAACACACGGCTGCAAGCCGGACAGATATTCTTGGTCACTGATTGCTGTGTGTGCTTGACGGGGGCGCATACCAAGTGTTGCAACGACACTGCAGTGGCAATGAGGGGAAGTCGATCAGATTGCGCATCGCAAACAGTGTCAGGTGTCGCAACCGCATCTTCCGATGTATGCGAAAGGGGGGTTCGTGGTGGTGGTGGTGGTAGACTGTTTGCAGCATGCGGTAGTTTGTTGTGCCGTCATTGCTGGGTTCTGTCTGGCCGTTTGTTCATCCGTTGCTATTCCGTGATGTCGACGGGGAAAGTCCGCTTGGCGTCAGGGCAGAAAATGTCACTAGACATCGGAAAGTCGGAAATAATTGCGCGCGGGTCGCGGGCGGGACAGTGCAGACGGCGACAGTCTCATGATGGCGGATGTGGTGTTGGTAACATGGATGGACCCGAGGCTGATGGAATTTGAGATGTAAGTTCCAATTGTGGTGGTGGTAAAGGTGGGCGGACTTGAGAGCTGTGTGCCTGAAGAAGGAACAGATCTGCTTGGGGTCTAGAGCTGGATGGCCCGAGGTCTGATGTCGGTGCGGTGGTGTTGACTTTTAGACTCTGGGATGGCATGAGGGGGAACGAGGGAAGGGAAGCAAAGCACATGCAGAACGGGTATTTGTTTAGGTGAGATGCAAGCAAGGTAAGGTATGGAGAGAAGTCAGTCAAGAGGAAGGATAGTACAAAGAAAGGTAAGGTACGGATGGCATGCAGCAAGAACGAGAAGGAGCAAGATAAGCTACACGGACTAATGGAATGCTATCTTCAGGCATGCCGGGGAAGCTAAGGTCAGGTAGCTTCCATCTCGGACGGTGCGGCCAAGGAGGACGGACGGACAGCACAGCCCAACTCTCAATCCACAACTGAGGCGAGTACGATGGAAGTACCTACCTACCTTCCCCGGCACAGCTTCCTGCTGATCGCATCACCACAGACCACAGACCGCAGACATGCCTGAGGCTGAGGCTGACAAGCACGACGGGACGGGACTGGACTGGACTGGACTGGACGACCTCAATTGGACCCGAGAGGGAGAGGGAGTGGTTTGAGATTTGAGAACAAACCGTTGCCGCTTGCCGTTTTCTCCCTAACCTGGCAGCTGCTTCGGGTTCGACGAGGACCTAGACGAGAGCTTGTGCAGATATCGGCGGGCTGTGTCCGTTGAGAAAACTGGAAACGATGCAGGGGCGGCGAGTGAGCGATCAAGCAGGAGCCCACATGGAGAATGAAGTACCTAAGGTAGGAGGCAGGAGCGAATGGAACGCATCGTTCGTTATCTCAACAAGCTTGTGCTTCTTCTGGTCATCGTGGCCCTGGGCAAGTGCTGCCTCATGGTTTCGGTCATCTCCTGAAGGCGGGCTGGCAACCCAATGTCGATATCACTGTATCACACGTGAAATTTGGTTTCAATTTGTTGTTGCTGGGCGCGGCGGAGCTCCCAAAAGAGAAGCCCGCGTTGGGTCGCCATGTCGATGGACCCTTCAATTGCAACCGACAGAGCATCATCTCAGGGCCCGGCAGGGCATGCGGCGTGTTGGGTGTTGGCAGGGGTGCGTCGGTCAGCCCTGGAGACTGGAGACTGGAGACTCACCCGGCCCCCGGTGACGGTCTACACTACACTACACCTATCTTGTCGTTCTGCACTCTGTACTCTGTATCCGTACCGCGGTGAAGCAAAGCAAAGAAAACCTAAGCATTTCGTTCCCTGATGTATCTCGACCTGATTGTTCACTAACAATGATTGATTAGTAGACCGCGTGGCTGAATCACCCTCTCCGGCCGGTCTAGGTTCAGATTCTGCATAACACAAAGCATTGCCCATGCTCATGTTCATGTTCCACAGGGTTGTCTGAGTTCGAGATGGAACTGTAATGGAAGCCACCGCGACGTGGACTGAACTGAAGTGCCCGTTGATACGGCCCACTAAAGCTTAGACTTATTCTTCCGTTGGGTCTCCACGAGGGCTAAATTGGATGGAAGGGGAGAAGGAAGACCAGGGCTTGAATTGAAGCCAAGGGTCTGGGGTTGCGTTGCTCGGTATCTGTAGCCTTCAAGGCCGGCCTAGCGAGCGCCATCACATAGCAGAGCAAAGTATTCGTAAAGCAAAGCAGAGAACGCCCACTCACTGGTCCACGGGTGGCTCCCGTCCGTCCTGTACCCAAAAGTCACAAACTACCTTGCCTAAAGTACCTACAAGCACCAGCACCCCGTCAGCATCAGCGCCTGCATTGGCCTTCAGGCACACACAGTACAGCACACTTCACTTGCCTTCCATAGGTACTGGCTGCTGAGAAGGCAGAATGAGGTTGGGTCACAGTGTCCCTCATTCGTGCTCCTCCCCTTTCCCCGGCCCATTTCTTTTCTACCCGTGTGCCCGTCTCCGTCTCGTGAGGAGGCAGGTACCTACCTACCTCAACCTCAAGGTGCAGCCTCTCAAAGTCACAGTTTCCGGGGTGTTCAATTTTTATTTTTATTTTTTCCCTCTCTCTCCTCGCGCCCCGTCGTCCCCTTCTTCTCGTCCCTGTTCCCCTTCCTCAGGGCATTTCTGATGTGCGGCTACGGCATCCAAGTCATGTACGGTACCTTACCTTGACTTGTTGACCTCCCTCCTCCATAACCTGAGCCTCCGCCCTCAAAGTCCCATTTCTGAACATTCCAATTTTTCTCGTGCCTACTCCATCCACCGACGCCGACATCTCCCCCTCCCGCTCGACATTGCCAACCTCAACCTACTGCCGTCGTCTTCCTCCTTCGATGCCAGCACCCCTACAACAACAAAATCTCCAAGTCGGGCTCGTCTCTGTATCGGTACAGCCCATCACCGATACCGCCATCCACGCAAGCCCACCGCCATTGCTGCTCCGGCCCTCCCCTTTCGATACCCAAGGTCTAGCTCTAGCCTCCACCTTCCGGCAAAGTTTACCTTGAACACCGCCGCTGTTCGCAGTTTGCAGTTTTCCCCCCTTCCAGGCCTTTGGACTCACCACGCACACACTCTCTCTCACACACACATAAACCACACACACCACACACACACACACACACACCACGCGTGGGCTGCGTACCTTGCCTGCTAGACTTTCCGTCTTTCACCGGCCATCTCATCTCAACCTTGACGTTCCCCTTGAACCTGGGTTTCGGGTATTCGTTCATCGGCTTCTTTCCTGTTGGAGCTATTCTCTCTACGCAAAACTTACCACACCTATTCGACATCGACGAACGGCCGGCCGCTATTATCCCTGTGCCATTCCTGTGCCGCCCTCCACATGTCGGCAACACACAACACCGACAACGAAACTCGGGATCCATGAAAACGGTCATCGGAACGTCCGCAGCACATCCAAGCCGAATTCTGCCCCCTACCTGAACTCGCTCTCGACTCTAGTTCGGCTTGCATCACCACGCCTCTCAACAAAACACCTGCCAGTCATTTGCCCGCAGTTGGTCACCCGCTCACGGCAAAAAAGTGACCAACCCAAGTTGCAGCTTGCCTCTCACTTGCAGCTAGCTTTCTCCAAACACTTACCTTTTCAACCCGCCTCTTCAGACTCATCACCAACAAGGGCCAATTCTGCCATTGAGCGCGACCATGAGCGCCCTTGATCAAATCAGGTAACCCTCATCGCAATTTGCAAGATTGCCCACGACGGCGGGGCCATCTGTGCCACAGGGCAGTCCACCTGCCCCTCACCTTTTTTTGTTGTTAGTCTTCAGACGCATCTACCGTCGACCGTCCGGTCACGGTAGAAATCACTCTCTTTAAGATGGATTTACCAAAAGGCTTTGTCAAAGATGACAGGCGCATCTATGGGGATGTTGCATCGCTCTCGCAACCCCTTCCGTCCGATTTCATCATCAGAATGTGGCGCCGTAAGTCAACTGCATTCACTCCTAACGCTGTGTAACCGCGACTGTCCTCGGTCTCCAGAGCTAATATCAGCATCCAGTTTACACCACCACAAACCTCAAGCTCGTTGACCCCACCGCACGTCGCCTCGAGAACTTTTGGTGGCAGGTCATGGGCAGCGACAGGAGTAAACTCAGGGCTGATACTCTAGCCAAGATCTGGGAACACATCTCGTATGGCCCAACTTTTGTGCCTCTCAAAGGCTCACCAAACCGTTGGGAGGGGCCTGCGGTAAGTCCTGCCGGTTGACACCACATTGACATCTGCTGATATCAATGCACAGACGCCCCGGTTCAATAGCCAGCATGAGTCTGACGTACTGTACAATGCACAGCAGTCAAGTCAGGACGTTAAGCTGATTTCTGACCAGTCGGCGATTAAGGAGCTTTCTGCTTCTTCGTCTCGCCCCCCGCCGTCGCACCCGATTTTGAAAAAGTCTAGGGGCGATTCAAAATCCGGACCGCGTCCAACGGCTCGATTCGTATCGCCGCATGAATCCGCTGACGAGGATTTCAAGACCAGCGAGGGGACGTCCTCAGGGAGCACTAGTGGGCTGGAGATGCGTGTTGCAGCTGCGGCATCGCCGGCGAAATCGAACAAGAAGAAGCCTTCAACCCCGACGAAACGTTTTGTTGCTTCGGCGGCTAACAAGAGAAGACCTGTTCTTCCAAGAAGAATGAGCTCTCAGTCTTCAACTAACTCTGATGTCACGGCTAAGGATGTCGGGTCTGCAAACGGAACTAAACACGTTGGCACTTACAACGTTACTCACCCTTACGCGGAGACGGCTATTCAGAATTCGTCCATTTCCGAGGGCATCGAGCCTCCCCCAAGCGCGAAATCCTTGGGCAAGCGACCGGCGAGCCGCCCGCATCACGAAACGCCGAACCCGCTGAAGTCCCCGCCGATCATCGAAGAGCGACGGAAGCCAGTCATTGTGCAGACTGCGAATCGTGCACCGGTCCCAGCGCCGCTGCCCAAGTCTGTAACAGAAAAGGCAGTGCAAGAGCCAGACAGGCCAAGAAACGAAGGGCCCAAGACTCCTACCTACGCCCCGATCACGTCGCCGGGACTATCGTCGCCCAGAATTGGCTCATTTTCATCATCGCGGTCGGCGTTCTCTGCTCCGAGGATGGAGAGGACCTCGTCAAACTCGGAAACTTACCGACCCCGGGAGGCCAGTATTGGACGTGGGCCCTCTCAACTAGGACTGATTTCAGGCGCCACGGCGAAGACGTCGACGGTGGCTGCCGTGGGTCATGTGTCGATTTCGGGCGACCCCGATAAGCGCGCTTTGGAAGCGCTGAGCACCTTTGGGGATGACGCCGAGCCCAGGGGCACTCCGAGACGGACCTCTTCCTCGACGCATTTTACGCCGACAATGCCCAGCGCAACCCCCGAGGTCCCACTGGCCCGTACGAGGAGTCAGTTAACGCTCCTGCTAGAGCGAGAGAAGGAACGCCTCGGAGACAGGCCAAGACAACGGTCGTGAGATCATGGCTGATATGCTACTATTTCTCCTTACACATATAATCCATGTACTAATTCAAGAGATACGAAATGCATCAAAAGGGGCTCGTGGAGTTTGGGGGACACAAAAATAGTCGGATTCGTCCGCATTTATCTATCACAGAAGAGTTGGTCTTTTTTCTCAAGGTGGTTGCGTTTGTTCTTTGGGGATCTCCCACGTTCTACCGTATGCTGTTTCTTTTCGTCAACTCGACAAAGCCGCATCTTGCTAGGGGCAAGCTCGGCACATTCGCATCATATGAGGCGTTCTCATTACAGGAGGATTTGAGGTCCTATTGGGCCATGGCCTGGGAAGCATTACAGAGGAGCAGCAAGCTACAAGATCCGGCTGTGCGCGTTGAGCAACGGCGGCGATTCCCGCTCGGAGTCGATCGAGGCTCAATCAGCGATGTGAGTACGGCGCGCCAACTGGTCCCATAGCCATTTCAAATGAGGAAAAACATTGAGCCAACCGAGAAGATAAAACTTCGAGATGCCATTGTTGGTCAAGCGGCGGCGATGACCGTGTGTGTGTGTTGTGTCGACTGAAACAGAGCAAGGGGGGTAAACGGCCCCAAGAGATATCTAGGCTGCTTTCTTACATAGGAGAGCTGACTCGACTTCTAGTCGACAGGGTTACAACGTGCGGCCACCACGCCAACGCCGTCCTGATGACAGCCTCTTTTTTGGAAGGATCAGGGCCTGACTCGGTTGTTTATGGAAGGTAACTAGACGAGAAGGATGTGGCCAAGGATTCCCGTGACCGCGGTCTGATCACCGAGACGGGAGTGGGAACGAGGAAGGAAAAAAAGCAATGCTCAACATGGTCACGAGGCCCGGTTTGTCTACCCAAGCTTGCCAAGGTACTTACGACAAGGGATAAGAGAAACGGGAGCTAGGCGTTCTCTTCGACCAACCCCATTCTGAAGGCAAGAAAAATTCATTACGCAATGAGAACCAGGCACTCCTTTTTTTGGTTTTGCCTATCGGGACGGCATTTCGGGGGGGGTTGCAAAAATGTCACCAATGCGTGCCCCTCCATCCCGCGCGAATCTTTTTGTCCCCGGCCGCCGCCCCCACGTTCCTTTTCGCCTCGGGCCCTCGACGCGAGGGGTATCTTGATGTGTGTACGTTTAATTCTAGATGGGGACAGCCAACTGGGTGAAAAAAAAGAGTGCATACTCATGTATCCCAACAACCTTCTAAGCCCTGACAATTACCGACTTATCTCAGATGACTTAGTAAAAATAGACTCAAATTAATCCTCTAGCTAAGAGCTTTTTTCTGATTATTCTTTTGTAAATTTTCGTCGTCTTTGTAAAGAGGAAGCGCTGGTAGAAGCCTGGGCTGGGTTGTAGAGCATGCGCAGAATTATTTCACCCAGTTGACAGCGAAAAAAAAAAAGCTGTGTTGCAAAAGAAGGAGCTACCCTGGTCTGACAGGGCTGTCGTGCTGCGGGGTAAAATTTGGAGGGTAAGCCAAAAAAAAAAAAATTAAAAAAAAATTGGCAGACAAGGGATGGACAGGCAGCTCTCGCAGGTCACACACACGCACACACGCAGAAGAAGAAAAGGAGGTTGACTTGAAGCCGGTGGAAGCCGTTGAACCTGTTGAACAGAATGGGGTTTGTCCGCTGACTAAGCTATGGCCTTTGGAGGCTTTGGAGGGGCAAGGTTGCCCACGGGGTTCAAAAACCCCCCACATTCTTGAACAGGGGTTGATGCTCTCTCTTCCTGGTAATTTGATGGAGAGCCCGGTTTGGATGCGTGATGGTGTTGATGGACTGGGTTTGCCTTGAACTGGCTTGACTCTTGGACAGAATCCTGTTTGCTGTTTCCGGGGATGTGGTGAGGCTTCGGTGTAGGTTTTAGAAATTGGGGGGAACCCCCACGCTAACGGGCCGAAGACGACCTGCCTCGTGGTTGATGGAGGGGCAGGGACGGGTTCGCGGTGGTGGTGGTGGGTGTCTAAGTGACGTTCTGAGGTTATCTCATTTCTGATCCAAGTAATCATGTAAGTCGCGATGGAAGGTTTTGGATCCGACGCTCGCGCTCTCGGAGCCGGGGATGGGGGGATGTAGGAGAGATAACCAGACGGTACGGTTCCATCAGTGCCTAGGTAGGGATAGAGCAATCATGAATAATACCAACAGCATGAACGATAGTGAGGGGCAGTCGAATCAGGGAGAGATCTCGGGGGAAGATTCTTTGAAAATCGATAGTCAGGGTTAAGGTGTGTTTAGCTCTCACTACTGCCGACGTCAACACACACCCAGATATCGTCGACAATATTGCCTAAAATGCCAAGAGCCGAGCAGAAGCGCCCTGTTTTATCCTACGATTGCGTATGATATCTCGTTGTAGGACTGGTGTCTTAAGGACGACAGGTCAGAAGGATGTAAAAGAGTTTTGGAGGTGAAAAGGAACAACTCTCAGAACCGAGATCCAATGCAGTATCTATAGCGTCACTGGGCAGCACTAAATGGTAGCGGATTACAGGTCTAGACTTGTCACAGTCAAAAGTTGCTTGCTAAAAAGCTCAAGGTATAATTACCCACTTCATCATCACCGCCTTTCGTTATCCTCTATGAGGTATTCGTCAGAGACAAGCCCTGGGCTCTCATTCAGCGCCTACTCCAACCCTCTCAACCAAGAAATTAGCACGCAAGAATACATAGTATGAAGCATTGGGCGAGACTCATTTATTGTGTGTTGTTCAACACAAACGACTCTCGCCAGTCATCCCTGCCGCGTCCCGACACGCACGAGGCTGCTCTCTCAAGTAACAAGATTATATAGCAACTTTTCAACAGAAGTATCCCGTGCAAACATACCTATGCATATAAAATGGCCACGACTTCTTCCATTTTGAGGTCGGAATCCCTAAACAGTATGACTGCTGTTTCTGTCTGTGGGCAACCCTTACTCGAGGTTAATGAAGTCTCCGCCTATCCCGCGTGAAGGGAGTTAGCAGTAGTCGACATCCGTCCCCGCCGTCCACGATGCCCGTCTGCTTCACTTCCTTCAGTTCTCATCAGTCACAGAGGTGGCAATGTTAAGACTCAAGCACATCCACCTGTCTGGTTATGGCAAATCAAGCGTCAAACTTGCAGAAGTGTGAGATGAGAAGCGCCGAGTTCCTCGTTATCAAGACATTTCGTTTTCTGAAGCTCGGAGCTTCGTTCATGTTGACGGTTTCTTTGACTGTCAGTATCCCAATCAACACTTCAACGTTCTGGAGGAGCGCCTCAATCATTATGACATTCATAGACTTCCTAGACTAGAGGGACTTTCTTTCTAATCGGCTCATGTGTGCTCTTTAGTACTATGGTCGTCGTCATTATTCTTGTTATTATCATCGTCGTCCTCGTCTTCCACATCCTAGTCATCGTTGTTGTCATCGCCTCTATCGTTCCTATAACTTCCATCATCTTCTCCTATTCCATCGTAATTTATGCTGCTATAGTCCTCAACCGGAGCAACAAAGTGAAGAGGAATTATAGCCACGCGAATATAGGAAAAGGAGTCGCGCTCATCACTATATGCAATCAACCCTCTGTGCCCTCCAACAACCGCCAAACAGCAACACAAACAAACCTCGCCAACCAAATCTAGCAAAGAGGCCAAAATCTCAGCTCGCCAAAGCTGTGTAACCTACAACCCCCCTACCCGGCCAAAGTACCTCCCGTAGCATGCATATTCCAGACCCCCTCCACCGGCGCTGCCGCACGCCGATACCGTCGCACAACATGATGCAAAGACGCGCCTCTCCCAATCCTCCCACCTCCCCACGCCGGACGGCGCCACCGCCCATCGTGCAGCGCCCCGCCAAGCACATGTTTGCACGCAAGCACGCCGCAGATGCGTATATGCAGGCGCAGGTGAGTGTGATGGCACTGTACCTCAGACCCGCGTCCAGAACCATCGAGGCGGCTGCGGCCAAGGGCCGGGGGTTAAATAGATTGGCGACACCGTGGATGTGTGTGTGTATGTTTGCCGAAGGGCTCGGCTTAGTTGCCGTTGGGCAAACGCGTGCCGCCCGGGAACGTTACCTGCCGCAGTAGTGGCTATCGGTCAAGCTATCGCCGGCCGCCATCGGCGGTGCGATTGATGTGCCATTGCGGATTCTGTCTTACTGCGTCTGGGTGGGTTATTCTGATCGGTCCCGAGAACCAACAATGTCGATCTCACACTCAGGTTGCTGGCATGATGAGACTTGCTTTCACATGTCAACACAGCAAACCGCCCATGATGGTCGAAGTGTTCCATTATTAATATTGTGTTGTTCGTCAATTATGGACAGCTGCATGTCTAGTGTCCCTCTCCAAAGCAAAACTCCCCATGATCTACCAAAGATTCAACTTTTGAGCCGCTTCATTCTGCCTTATCTCTTATCTTCATTGTACCGATTGCGCCGTGCCGTTTATGTGACGGTGTAACCGCCGTCAACACGGAGGTCCGCACCGGTCACGTACTGAGAGGCGTCGGACAGCAAGAAAGTCACGGGACCCATGAGGTCCTTGGGCTGTCCCATCTTGCCCTGAGGAATTAGAGACGTCCACTTCTGCTTGAGGTCGGGGTTGTCGTTGAGGATCTTCTCGGTCCTGAACCATTGTCAGCAAGCCGTCACATGGCCAATTCGATACGAAGTGGCTTTTGGCACTTACAAAGCCGTAAGCATGTATCCGGGAGAGATGCAGTTGACGCGAATGCCGGCATGAGCCCATTCAACGGCCAATGAGGCTGCCAAGTGGCGGATCCCAGCCTTGGCAGCGTTGTAAGGTCTGCAGTCGTGTTAGCCAACACTCATGTTCTAGAACCATGACATTCTTGGGTGACACGTACGCTTGGGGCTGAGGTACGTTGACGATCGAACCAGACATGCTTCCGATGAAGACCATGCTACCGGGGGACTTGCGGTCCATGAGGTGCTTGGCGACGGAGATGGCGAAGAGGTAGGTACCGTCAACATTGACACCCCAGAGCTTGCGCATGCGATCGATCGGGTAGTTGACGGCATCGAAGTTCTCGGTGAAGCCGGCCGAGGTGACGAGGTTGTCAATCTTGCCGTGGGCAGCAATTATCTCAGCAATGCACTTTTCGACGGAAGCGGGATCCGAAACGTCGGCATAGTGGGCGGTGACGTTGGGTACACTGCAGAGTGATTAGGCGTCATACGGTTTCACAACGGTTAGTGAGTTTGAATGACTTACGTCTTGGCTTCTGGGTTCTCTCTCTTGAAAGCCTCAGTCAGGTTCTTGGCCTGAAGCTCAGCTTCCTCCTCTGCTTGCTATTAGTCCGCAGTTCATCCAATGAGAATACGGACGAACTCACTGTTCAGATCGACGATGGCAAGATGACTACCAGAGTAGACCATGCCCTGACCCATAACAAGACCCAGGCCACGAGCGCCGCCTGTGACGACGCCGACATGGCCCTCCAGAGAGAACGAAGCCAGAGTAGGCTTGCCGATACCACCACCGGAGCCACGAACAGGCTGACTAGACGGGAGCTCATGGTCTTCGGGATACTCGACAGTGACATCAGGATCAGTTCGAGAGTACTGGCCTGGGTGAGGCTTCTCCTTGACGTTCGGGCTTCCGCTGATGTTTCTGGACTGTTGCTGTTGAGACTTGTTTGCTAAGATACTGGCAGCGGCAGTAGCTGAGGTCTGCTTGCTGCGAATCTGAGCTGTGTGCGTCATGGGGCGGAGTGTCCGCGCAAGGCGGGCGCTGAGAGGGCGGAACATTGTGATGCAAATCACAGAGATGTGTGCTTTTGTGAGTGTCTGAGTGTCGTCAAAGGAATGAACGGGAAAGGCTGGTTTAAGGTTCCCAGAGCGGGAGAAGGAGTGGAAAGTCAACGGTCGTGAACGTTGGAAGGGTCGACTTCTCCAAATGACAGGAGCGGGGTGATGCCACTAGGCTGTTTTTTGTTTTTGTTGAGCAGCGACTACAGTAAGCTGAGGAAGCTCTGCTGTATATCTGGCTGATCAGGAGCAGAAAATGGTCGCCAAAAGAAACAACTCAAGGAGCTCTGGTGGGGTAGGTGACGTGGGACGAGGCGAGTGATTGACTCTGATCGTCTGGAATCGAGCCTTGATCGGGAAATCGTCAGAGTTGGGGTCGGTTGGAGGAGGCTCGTATTGGGGATTTGGAGGTTGGGAGGAGACGGCGGAAGGTATGGAAGCTCCAGGAAGAGGGGAAGGAGCTTCGTTTATGAGGAGCTCCGAGTGCAGGCGAGCAGGGAAGAGCAAAGGGAGTAGCTCAGGTTGGGTAGGTACGAAGGAGGTAACGGAGGCGTCATCGTGTAAGTGCAATCAAGCGGTAAGGAAGGCGGCAGCCACCTGAGGAAGGTAAGGTAGGCAGGCAGGTAGGTAGGTAGGTACCTTCCCTGAGCAACAGAAACTCACGATACTTGGGCAGGTGGACGCGTCTCGTCACTTCCATGGCAAAATCACGTCTCACCCATCGCACCTGCCGTCTGGCATCTGCCACCTGCACCCGACGCACCGCCTCGCGGGGAGCTGCCCCGGAGCTTGGGCAGGAAGCCACGCCCAGGACATCCATGGAGGGGAGGAAGTTGTCGTTGCCGCTCTGGGTCGTTACTGCCACTAGGCACTGGGACTGCACCCCCGAGGCGGGGGTGGATAGGTAGTGTACTGTACCTTAACTAAACGTGGTTGTGGTCCAGGTCTTGCGGTCACATCCCGGCTCGCCCGGCTGGGACGCTCCCGAGTGCCTGATTCTGGCCATGATGCCCAATCGAATTGGCCACTGGCGCTGCAGTGGCCTGCAAGTTTACCCCCAGTTCTGGGAATTGATGGGACCCCCCCGGTCTAGATCCTCCACATCGTTGGCCCACCTTCAGTCTTTGACTGTCCCTCTTCCACCTCCTCCAAAGGACCCTGTGGAGCTAGCCCGGAGAAAGGATCAGCTTCGTCTCGAAAGAGAGAGAATCTTGGACAACCTGTGACCAAACATGCACCTTGCTCCAACCAATTTTTGCTCTGCTCGAGGAACAAGATTGGGCACATTTGGCTTTCTTCCCCACAGCTACCCCAATTTCCCTACATCGGACGAAGTTCTAGAATGCCCTGAGGTCTGGGTGGCCAAGGGCCTGGCCATCTGACCTCCCGCTCTCCTGAGCCCTGGCCTGAGAGCTCCGGTTCGGAGCCACGGTGAGCGGACAGCTGCTTCGAGGCCAAGCAATCAAAGGCAAGGGAGCCTCCGCCGACGCATCTATTTTCCTTTTTGCTGTTCCCATGTCCCAATGTCACCTCATCACGTTGATTGGCACCTCCATGCTGTTGGTCCGGACAGTCCCCTGTTACCCACTCCACGATGATTTTCTGTTGAACACGAGGTTGAAAGGGAGGTGGCTGACAGACCGACATTACTGATTTTCATCCCACGCATCCCCCTCCGTCTGTTCCGCCCGTAGTCTGTCGTCGTCCGATCACCGCCGGGTCCCCGGATATTATGCCAATCACTTGACCAGCTTTGCAAAACGCGAAGCCGCTTTCGGCCATCCGCTTACGACTGCCATATTCCATGCCTGTCGGGGTTTCTGGAAGCGCATCCCACGCATCTATCTTGCTACGCTTCTCCATTGTACGAACTCGGATAGTGTTTCTGATACTCTTACCCCGTGCATATCCCACGTCCAATCAGCCAGGATATCCAAAAGCGGTGTGTAAAGCATTGCGTTCAAGTTGGCTCTCACCAACACACGTAAGGTACTTTCTTGCTAGCGGACAACCGTCGAAATGATGCATATAATCAGCATGAGAAGTACTCTACGCCACTGTGTTACCCATCTGAACATCGCAACTCTCACGCAACGACCCGATCTTTTCTTGGCCTCTGAATGTATTTCTTATACGAAGAGCAGTAAACCAGCGCGTCCGTTCTATCAGTGAATCAGCTATTATTTTTCCTTACCCAATACCCGAAAAGAAAAGTCAGGGGAAAAAATCAAGAATAATAGGTTCCTGTTTCCCAATCATAACCATCGTTAGTCATTTCAGCCGTAATGTCGTCCCAGTTCCCTTCTTCATCTTCATTACGGCGCCATCGCTGGAGCACTTTCTGCAACCTTTCGGTGTTCTCTTGAAGCAGGCAACGGGCACCGTATTTCATCAAAAGCTGGATGTAGTACAACTGGAGTCCATAAAGCGGCTGTCGAAACCAATCCAGGTACGTAGACCTCCAGAACCAGTCATTAGCCTCCGGACCTCTTCGCAGGAATTTCCGACAAAACCTCATTGGTGCTTCTCTGTCTTCTTCGAGAAACCTCGTTTCCTTAGCGTCGGCCTTCATACGTCTGTGTAACTTGAAAAATCTGTTCTTGAAGAGAATCAAGTTATCTTTCGCGCCTTCGCTGGCGTCGAGGAGCTTTTCGGCATCCTCAAATGAGCCGTGCATCAAGGCCATATCGACTGGCTGCACGCCATCATACATGGCAGCATTGACATTGGCACCGTAAGCGAGGAGAAGTGGAATCAGGTATCCATTGCTCACCACCCTTTTGCGACGGTCTGCTGCCACATGAAGCGCGGTCAGCCCTAGATCTCCGCGTTTGTTGACCTCGGCACCCCGATTCAGTAACAACCATAAGATGGCATCTTCTCCGCCGTCTTCTCTTGCTGCTGCTATCTGGACGTAGGTCCGCCCGGTGTCTTCGTCCTTGGCGTCAAGGTCAAACTTCTGGTTTAGGAGAAATTCAAACACGGTGCTGGAAGCGTGCTTGACAGCGTTCACGACCATGGCTTGTGTTGGGTACTCCGTTCCTATGCCGTGGTCGTATAAAAGTTCCACCAGCTTGACATCGTGAGCGCCGAAGGCGCGGAAGAGTAGGTCTTGTGAAAGTGAATCAGGTGCCTTTGGTTGGCCTGGTACTGATGACGTGCACGCATCGTGGCAGACATGTTCAAGTAGAAGCCTCGCTAGTTGGAGATGCGAGATCTTAAAGGCTGCTTGTAGAGCGCTGCCTTTAATTTGATATCCTCTGGTGACGCAAGCACCCCTGTCGAGGAGTAGTTGAGTAGTGTCTTCGTGACCGAAAAGAACAGCGTAATATAGGGCAGTGTAGCCTTCATCACCCGTGTGATTTACGTAGTCCTCGTCGTGCATAGACATGCGTCCGAGTAGTTCAGAGACCATGTATGTTATTCCAAGGGCCGATAGTACATGCAGAAGGCTTGGGCTTTTATCGATGCCATCGCCATCGTCGATATCGGATTCGTCGTCGTCGTCTGGATAAGGATGTGTGAAGAGGTACCACCATAAGTCGCGAATGCCTGACTCATTGTCGAGGAATAGTCCGGCACTATCAAACAACTCATTTGCTGCTTTTCCACAGCATCTCGCATGATCCGCCCATGCGTGCACGGCATATGAGATCCAGTTGTGGAAGTTGTCATCATCAAAGTATTCCGTTCTGTCGAGTGTACCCCTGAATATACTCTTGTAATGCTGAATGTCTTCGCGCAAGGAAACCCAGTCCCGGTGGAGGTCGATTTCGGTGATTGAAATGAGACATGTCTGGGCTATATCAAAGTGTGCCATCTCGATATCCATTCGAAACTCGTTGGTCATGTGGTCTGGGCAAAGCAAATAATCTTTCACTGAGCCGTGTATCAGCGACAACCTCCCTTCCTTGAGATCCCACGAGTACTTGTCGATGATCTTGACTAAAGATCCCGACATTGTCACAAGGTCTTGTAGGTTGCCGTGTCTGTTGTTGTCTTTTCCTCCTCCGGCGCCCCAAGCTTCCTCCAGGTCAGACATCGACAGAGGCGCAGTGGCCACTGCAACCCAATGAAGAAGGCGTGCTACTTGTTTGCGCCATTGGGAAGGAATCTTGAGGGTTATTCTGTCGTAGATGGCGGCCAAGCCTTCAGGTGCCTCATGTAGCACTTGTAGCATCTCCGTTTGCGTTTCCTTGCCCAAAATGTCGTTGAGGACCAAGCCAGCCCATAGAAAGGTTCCATTGCAGCGTTTCTTAATCACGGAAACGACTTCGTCCCAAAATAATTTGTCGGTCTCCGAGTATTTTGGGTGCTCTCTGATCTTTGCCTCAGCAACCGCGTGTACATCTGAGGCGATCTTTTGTGACTTCGATTCAAGGTCGAGACGCGGAAATCCAAAAAGTCCGACTATCTTGCGGCTGAGAACCACAAGCTTGAGCACGTTCGGGGTTTTCCTAGCTTCTTGCCCAGATAGGCCGAAGAAGGCTCGAAGATTTGTAACGAGCCATTTCACACTGTCGTCTTCGCATTCGTCAAGCCCATCCAAAAGAAAGACTACAGGTCCAAGACTAGAGTCATCCAAGAACTCTAAGAGAATTCGCCACAGGGCATCCCGGGAGCCAAGAGTGTCTTGTCTTCTGTCTTGTGTTCCCATCCGATCAAGAGCGTGTCGAGCAAGCGCAGGCTTTCGTTCGAGGATCTGATGCAGCAGCGTTCTAAGAATGGCTGTTGCCGTGCTGTTCTTCTCCTTGCGGTAGTTGCAGAAATAGAATAGAACTTGGGTGTTCCTGGAGACTGAGCGTTCTAGTTGGCTGGTAAGATAAATGGAAAGCATTCTTTTTCCCCGGCCAGGACTTCCGGTAATCCAAAGAAGTTGCGAGCACTCATTGGCTAGCCATGCCTTGTATGTCTCATCATCCTGGATCCATTCACAAGTTCCGCCCGTTCGCTTGCCTTTGAAGTTGATGAGTTCGTCGCGGTCAACTTCGGGATCTGTCACGTAAAAGGCTTTGACACAGCTCTTCAGCTCGGTTTTGGGATTGTCGTTATCTAAAGACAATCAATCAGTGAGTTTTTCCACATAAACCGGCGCCATACTCACTAGAGCCAAACTGATTCACTCCCACGACGCCCGTTGCTCCGGGCCCAATGTAGACATTGCCAAACGTAGCGGGTGGTCGATCCATTTTGCCGGTGCTAATGGTTGTCCTGCAGACCAAATCATAAGCCTCAGTATCTGGCACTCAACCATGGATAGTGTCATGTTTGGATATACTTATACGTCAAAGGGATAAGAAAAGACCAATACAGCCTCTTCGATGCAAGACCATGGAATCGCCATCTCTCTTCTCGTGCTTTCTGAATTACCACTTGAGGCTGCAATTGTCAACTTCGCGATACTTTGTTCTTAGTCCACCCAGAAAGGAGCCAGGTTTCATAGGCCTTTCTATATACGCCACATTCGAGATGATCAAAGGATGATGTCTGTCTAGATGTGAAATACTGTCTCGGGCTTACAGGGCCTCTTTTGCTTTGGCCTATAAAACTTTCTGTCGGCCTTTCAACCGACCTACCTGCTTCACACGCAGCTCCCAACATCCAGCCATCCCCCATCGAGATCTACAACCCCAGAGCTACTTCTTTTGCAGACCATGGCCGAGATTCTCGGGGCCGTATCTGGGGCCGTCGGCCTCACAACCACGGTTTTGCACAGCATCAGAATCATTTCCAGTGACATTGATGGCATGAAACGAGCGTCCCAGGACATTCTGAGCCTCAAACGAGAACTTCGAAGCGTGGAATGCCTGGTCAAGAGTCTCCAAATTTCACTGGAGGCAGAAGCCGAGACCGACGATACCCAAGAACGCGCAATCGTGACCGCCCTCCTCGCCTGTGATTCCTCGTGCGGAAACTTCCGTCGCGAATTCTCTGGGCTTCTGCATTCGACAGACGGGGACCTGAGTTTGGTTGACAAGATCAAGTTTGGACTCTGGACCAAGAAGAGAATGGAGCCTTTCTTGGCTGATCTGAGCAGCTGCAAGTCAACCGTCAGTCTCGTGCTCAGTGGCGCAAACTAGTAAGTTCTCAGATCCAGTCTGCTTCGAATCTGTGGCTCAGAGCCATCAATAGTGTCAGAAATGCTAACTATCGATGTGACAGCTTTGCGGCCCGCGAGCAATTCAAGCAACTTCAAACCTTTGTTGCGAAAGACGCGACAGAACCACGCCACCAAGATGAACGCATTCTTGAACTAGAGGATGACCTTCGACGGGCAGAGAAATGGTCCCAGGGTTACCAGGAGCAGCTGTCTTTGTTGCTGGGCAAGGTCAATCTGAATCGGACCAAATTCAAAATGGGCCGGGTGGACATGGTGGACTCGCATGGCGCCGTCGGCCTGAACAATGTAGACGGTACAGAGGGCGAGTTGGATATTCAGTTTGGCGATGTCAAGGCCGAAGGATCCCGGGCTGTGGTTGGATACAACAAGAACATCGATCTCAATGCGCTTTTCAAGTAGCCACCGTATGCCTGTCAAATTTTTGGGGTTTGTCAGAGGTCTTAGTCGAAGGGTCACACTTGAGCTTTTTACATTCTGGAACTTTGCACTCAACACGATTGCAGCTAGGTACCTTACGCAGAGCATTCTTTAAGCCTGACATTGAGTAAATTGGTCTAGTATTTTCCACTTGGATAACCCAAAACTTTCATCTTCACCGTACGCCAATTCTTCTCTACTACGCAAGGTGAGCGTATTCCTTGTTGAACGCCCTTCCGATAACCATCCTCCTGATCTCCGACGTACCGGCTCCAATTTCGTATAGTTTAGCACTGGTTCGATGTTAGTCATTGCTTCCAAAATCCCATCTCAGAAGAACTTACTCTCTCAGTAGCCTAGAAGCTGGCATCTCCTCCACGTATCCCATGCCTCCAAGAAGCTGGATGCTATCCAACGTACATTCCGTTGCTCTTTCGGCAGCATAAAGAATAGCACCAGCGCAATCCTGTGTCCTGATGATTCCGTTCTCATCAACAGCCTTCGCTGTGGAGTAGGTGTATGCCCTTGAGGCCTGCAGCTTTGTGTACATATCGGCCAGCTTGCCCTGAATGAACTGGTTCTGGGCGATGGGGATGCCGAACTGCTTCCTCTGGTGGGTGAAGGGCAGCGCCACGTCCAGCGCAGCTTGCATGATTCCCAGAGGTCCGGCGCTGAGAACGAGACGCTCAAGGTCGAGGCCCTCCATCAGGACGCGAACACCCCCGTTGAGCTTGCCAAGGATGTTCTCCTTGGGTACAAAGACATTGTCGAAGTTGAGCTCGCCGGTATTGCTACCGCGCATGCCCATCTTGTCGAGCTTCCTGGCGCAGCTGAAACCTTTGGTCTTGGTCTCGACAAGGAACGCAGTCATGCCCTTTGAAGCCTTCTCAGGCTCCGTCTTGGCGTAGACGACGATGAGATCGGCATCGGGGCCGTTGGTGATCCACATCTTGGAGCCGTTGAGAACATAGCCGCCATCGACCGCCGTCGCCGTTGTCCTCATGCTGACAACGTCGCTGCCAGCGCCAGACTCAGACATCGCCAGAGCACCAACGCTGGTACCAGCAATCAAGCCCGGGAGGTACTTCTTCTTCTGCTCCGGAGAGCCATTGAGCTGGAGCTGGTTGACGCACAGCTGCGAGTGTGCGGCGTAGCTGAGACCAATCGAGCCGGAAGCCCTTGAGATCTCCTCCATCACAACGCAATGCGCCTGGTAGCCCATCGCCAGACCACCGACATCCTCGTCAGCGGTCATGCCGAGGAAGCCAGCCTCACCCAGCTTCTGCCACATCTCGTTGGGGAAGGCATTGCTCTTGTCCGTGTTGGCGGCAACCTCCTCGGTGATCTCGCGCCTCGTGAACTCCTGCACGCGCTCGCGCAGCTCGGAAAGGTCGGCTTCTGACGGCGCTTCAAACCCCTTAGGATGCTTAGAGGAATGACGTCTGGATTGAAGGGCGGGGGCAGCCAAGGGTCGCAACTGGCGAGCCGGACGCGCCAGCGATCTGAATACTCGAACACTCGACATGATTGCGCTTCAAAACAAATGCGGGCTTCAAAATAGGAGAATTGAGAGAAGAGAGAAAGGAAATTGGCTTGTTCTCTTGTTGTTGATCCGAGTTACCTTAGTTCGACGCCGCAGCAGAGGTCCAACCGGGAGAAGAAGGTGCTCGGCTACGGGCGGCTTTTCGCGGACCGAGGCCGATGGCTTGGACGTCACACGCTGGAATGGAATCCCGTCAGCAAGCGAGATCTCCCCTCGAAACATCCTCCCATATCCAAGGGCACCGTCGGCAAATGTAGTTTGCTCTTCTCCATTGTTCCCCCTTCTCCAGTCGCCGTACCGTTGGCAACACCCTCCGCACACGTCTCGAAAATGTCTCTCTCACGGTCGACAAGAGATGTTCTGCTGCTGTCGCGTCAATTGACCCGGTCGAGCTTCAGGGCCCCCCGCCTCCCGCGATCCTCCCGCACCGTCGCGACCTTCACCCCGCCACACCAGGCGATCGCCATATCCCGAATCCAGACCAATGTCGACCCTACCTCGGAGGAGTTCAAGGAGAATGAACGGCAGATGGGCGAGGTCATGCAGAAGATGCAGGACCTGACCAGGAAGGTGCACCTCGGTGGCTCGGCTAAGGCAAGGGAAAAGCACATTGCAAGGAAGAAGATGTTGCCGCGCGACCGAGTCACCGCGCTGATTGACCCCGGAACGACCTTCTTGGAGCTGTCTCCTCTGGCTGCACATGAATTGTACCCTGAGGCCGACGTACCCGCGGGCGGCATCATCACGGGTGTCGGTGTTGTTGAGGGCGTGACTTGTGTGATCGTTGCCAACGACAGCACGGTGAAGGGCGGAACATACTACCCGATTACCGTGAAGAAACATCTGAGGGCGCAGGCTGTCGCACAGGAGAACAAGCTTCCGTAAGATACCCCTGTCCTGCACACAATCAATTAGAAAACTAACATTGGGCAGCTGTATCTACATGGTCGACAGCGGCGGTGCCAACCTCCCCCACCAAGCGGACGTCTTCCCGGACCGTGATCACTTCGGACGCATCTTCTACAACCAAGCAAGGATGAGCTCGATGGGAATACCCCAGATTTCGGTTGTCATGGGTCCGTGCACCGCTGGCGGGGCATACGTCCCCGCGATGAGTGACGAGAGCATTATTGTCGAGAACCAAGGTCACATTTTCCTTGCGGGCCCGCCGCTGGTGAAGGCCGCCACGGGTGAGGTAATCAGCCACGAGGAGCTGGGAGGCGGCAAGATGCATTCTTCAGTCTCCGGTGTGACCGATTACCTTGCGGTTGATGATGCCCATGCAATCACCCTTGCCCGCCGTAGCATCAGCAACCTGAATTGGCCCACGAAGTCCCCCGCAACTATGGCGCCGGTACAAGACTATGCCGAGCCTCTCCACTCGCCCGAGGAGCTTTTGGGAATTGCTAGCACAAACCTGAGGAAGCCTCTCCCCATCAAGGAGGTCATTGCTCGTATTGTTGACGGCTCTGAGTTCTCCGAGTTCAAGCAAAATTTTGGAACCACCCTTGTCACCGGTTTTGCCCACATCCATGGCTACAAGGTTGGCATCGTCGCCAACGATGGTATCCTATTTGCAGAGTCCTCCGTCAAGGGAGCCCACTTTATCGAGCTGTGTGCTCAGCGAGGCATTCCGCTAGTCTTCCTCCAGAACATCTCCGGCTTCATGGTTGGCTCCGCTGCTGAGCGTGGGGGTATCGCCAAACACGGCGCCAAGCTGGTGACGGCCGTCGCTTGCGCCGATGTACCAAAGTTCACCGTCGTTGTTGGTGGCAGCTACGGTGCGGGCAACTACGGCATGTGCGGCAGGGCCTACAGCCCGCGCTTCCTCTGGATGTGGCCCAACGCCCGTATTGGTGTCATGGGCGGTGAGCAACTGGCTGCCGTGATGGAGACTGTTGGAAAACAGGTCGATCCTGAATTGAAGGAGAGGATAGAGCGGGAGAGCGATGCTACCTACTCATCTGCCAGGTTATGGGTAAGTCGCAACGCAACGTCCACGTCACCGATACTTGCTAACCATGGTTCATAGGACGACGGTATTATTCCCCCGCAGCACACTCGCAAGTACCTTGGTTTGGGTCTCAGGGCAGCCATGTCAGGCCGTAATGAAGTAAAGGCCGGTGATACCAAGTTTGGCGTGTTCAGAATGTAAAAATTGCTTAGAATTAGGATCATCTACGAGGCGTTGGGAGAAATGCATCAAGAAAGTTCTTACACCTGTTGTTGAGGCGCCTGCACGGCAGCCCAAGTATCACCTCTAGTCGTTTCAGTCTACGGACAAGGCGTGTCAGTGAACGGCAGTGGTTGATCGCAAAGCACACGATCAACCCGTCTCTCCAATGAAAGTCGCCTCGCCAATTGCCCGCTAATGCCGGGGCTTGGTGTTATCCGAACCTCATTAAGAGCGGCTAGATGTCCCGGCCGCTTTCCCGCGGTTGCATTTGACGCCACGCCGAGCATCTACAGATTGCCGTCTTGCCAACGGCCAGAAACCCAAAATCAGATGGTGAAAAGCCCATCTCGGCCAAACGAAAAAAAAGGTATCCGGGACGGACTACCTAGTTCAGAAACAGTACGGGGCCAGTTCTGCAGCAGATCGGGGCAGGAGCCAATTGCGCGGACCGAGCTCCGGGACCCACCGGCCGCCACCCCTGCTCTTTGCCGGCGGTGTACCTCGGGCTCCATCTTCTTCATTCTTCATCATACCCCATTCCTACGCAGGTTGATGCCGGCAACCATGGTACTCGAACCTTCTCCCCACGCATTCTGCGGGTCAAACGTGCCAGCAAGAAATAACGTGGTTACAGATACGACCATCCACGTGCCGTCTCGTTCAGTATGTATCATGGCAGCTACACCCGACATTTCGTCTGGTGAAAGATCGTGCCATCCGATGATCTCATGGGAACGACATTGGGACATCTTCCGATGTCCGACGAAAATCAGAAGCTTGCGGCTAATGCTTAGCCGTTCAGCCCAACATGCGACAGATGGGACGGATGCGCATGTGGTGACACGCAACTCGACCTACCCGGAGCTAGCAGCGGAAGCTCGCGACTGATCCCATTCGCCTCTCACTCGACACAACGGAAAGATCTCACCACTCATCGAAGATATCATTTCCCGCATGCGTGGTTGGTCTGGCTACACCACCTCAACGACCTCTTTTTTTCCACCCTTCCGTCTTCCCATTTTTCTTGGTTTCCGGGCAGACCGTGGGTTCGTCGGCGAAGAAGGGGGGCCGAAGGCGAACACCCATGCAGTACGCTCCCACCCTAGTCTGACCGATCTCCAATCCTTGCCTCACCGGTGAACCCTTCACCGGACCCAAATTATGCAACACTCTCTTTCAGGACTTTTTTGCTGCTGCTTCTCTGCACCTGCTGGTAATGGACAAGCCGACCCCCCGGTCAGTGGGCAGGAGGGTGTCAAACGGGCTGCAAAGCCCCTTGCGGCATCGCGCCTTACTCCTTCCATCTGTATCTCGTCCTCTGTCTGGTTAGGATGACGGTAGGCGCCTGCAGGGGAGGGGAGAGACCGGTCTGCAGGCTGCGATGTTGGCAGGTCGCGAAGATATGTGTGGGGGAGGAACGGGGCGGGCTGAGCCAACGACGAACCCGAAGATCGTCAGCTCGAGTGAGCAGGCTATGGTGATACGTTCACCGCCACGAAGTCGTGGGCATATATGAAGAGGACTACCCCGGTCGTTGGGCTGGCTTGATCTGATCATGTTGACTCATTCTGAGACGTTGTTGGGAGACACGTCTTGATCTAGATCCAGACCCTAGATTTGATCTGCTTCAAGCCGAGACACATTTCCAAAGCTCCAGTCCAGATCTGTCATCTGTCACTTCTCATCTTAGCAGAAGCATCTACCAAAGAAAGACGACAACATGGCGCCTTCAGCCTTACCCGACGAACCGCAGATGTACGCCCCAACCGTCACCGAGATGGCTCGCGGCCGACGCTTCTATCCCTCCCACAGGTTCATCACAAGCTGTGGCACAGTCACGGTCGACCTGAATGCTCGCCGGGTGCTCCTCGTGTACAACAAGCGCCACCGCATCCATCAACTGCCAAAAGGCCGAAAGAACATTGGAGAAGATCTGCTGGCGGCAGCATTACGCGAGACCAGGGAAGAAACCGGTGTTGCGGTGACCCCGATCCCGCTGCAGATCCGGACGAGGGCGACACCGGCGGATGCGCCACCCGGAGCGCCGGATATCACGGAGGAGACGGACAGCACGGAGCCGGTGGCTGTTTGCCACTATCCGGATCCAAACTCTGGGGCGATGAAGATGGTTTTCTACTTTGTTGTTGAAGGGAGATCTGGACTTGCGCCAAGCGGGTGGACGGGCGAGGATCGGTCGAAATTTGATATTATCTGGGTTGACTTTGCCGAGGCGGCAGACAAGTTGGCGTTCAAGGAAGACGGCATGGTTGTCGCCAAAGCACTGGAGGATTTGAGGGTTTCTGGGTATGACGCCTAGATTACTATGGTGCTGGTGCTCAAGTGGAACAGGCTTGGCGTTGGGAATGGGAATGGGAAAGGGAAAGGAGATGCATTTATTGAGGGGTAACTTGACTCGTCTAGGGTTTATCTCAGGATTTGGTTTATGGGATGTGATATCCATCTACTTTGATGGCAAAGGCCGGTCAAATTGCCAGAAGTTGGTTAGTTGCTTGTGGGTGCGACTTGAACGCAGTATGTAGACATAGCAAACTAAATTTGATTCCTCGTATCGGACTCTAGTCGGGATCCATTCGTCGAAGCGGCCCGACAGAAGTCCCTTCATCCTGCAGGGCTTGTACGCGGAGGTGGATTTAAGCTTATGAGTAGCTTTGGAGAAATGTGCGGGGCATCCTAGCAAGGCAATGATAACTTCCAAAATCATCGGCAGCCATGTGTAACCATTCATCGAGCTATGCGCCAAACAGTTCGTCCAGAACACTTTTACTGGATTGCTGGATAGCATGAGAAACATGACGTCCACGAAATCATCTGAGGAGGTGCGAGCTAAGGACGAAGTCTGGCAGCATCCTGGGAACCCCCTGGCCGGAAGCCTTCCCCGGCTGCGTTTGTCATGTGTGGCAGAAGCTATGTCCTCCGCATGTGGGCGAACCACAGCATTGGGTTTTGGAGTCTAAGGCAATTAAGAGGTACACATGCAGATTGATGCGTTTGTGCCCATCACTGCCTGAACGTCTCGGGAGTGAATGATTTGGAATAGACTTGCGCAGGGGCGACATCGAAAGCAGCTCGAGAATTGTCATCGACTGCAACTACCGAAGGGTCCGGCCCAGCTCGGGACCGGCGCCGGCAAACGAGCGGGTCTCCCGGCAGGGTGGACCTCGATCCAGTACCGATTCAGTTTCATTCATGGATATGGTGACATCACCCCCCACAGCTACCCCTCCTCGTAACAGCTCGACTCCTTATCGTCTTACCCCTCCATTGAGAGAACGCGCGCGGGAGCCCCTCCCAATTCGCGAGGATGCCTCGTCCGAACACACAAGACAAGACAAGACGGCACAAGGAAAGCCTGCCCCCATGGACCAACCGGTGACCCCCCCGCCTTACCTTATTCTTCGTCAATGAACGTCAGCGAAAACCGGAGAACCACACCTTCCATTCCACTCTAGAACCCAGACAAACCCACCAGTCCCAAGCCCACTCGCCCATAACGTTTGATGTCTTCCCACACTGCCAAAGCAGCCCGCTCCGCCTCCCAAGCTTTTTCTAGAGCACCCCTGGTCCAGAGAGCAACTTCTTCTCCCTCCACATCTGCCATAGCTTCGCGCTCAACAACACCAGCTTCCGCCACAACAGCAACCAAGAGCTTCACTTGCTGCAGTTCCACTAACACATCGTCGCCTTTCACCTCACGACAGTTCTCGACACAAACCGCCAGAATGGCTACCACCATGCCCGCCCAGCACGGCCATCACGAGGCCTGCTGCAACATCCCGCCCGTCATCGCCAAGGGCTACGAAGCCAAGGGCACATACGAGGAGATTGGCAGCAAGAAGACCTGTTCGTCGGCTCTCAATTGCATTTACCACACATCACTGTCGCTAACCCGCGTTCCCTCACAGACGTCACTGGTCCCGCCGACGCAAAGAAGGCCATCGTCGTAACACCCGACATCTTCGGCTTCTTCCCCCAGACCCTGCAGGGAGCCGACATCTTGGCCACCTCTGGTGCCGAGAAGTACCGCGTCTTCATCCCCGACTGGTTCGCCGGCGAACCTGCCAACATCGAGTGGTTCCCTCCCGACAACGAGGAGAAGCAGCAGAAGCTCGGCGCCTTCTTCCAGAGGTTCCCTCCCCCCAAGATTGCCGGACTGACCCCCGAATATGTCAAGGCTATCCAGTCAAAGTACTCGTCCATCGAGGCTTTTGCCACCATTGGTGTAAGTGCATGGCAATTGAGGCGGTTGCTTGTGAACACAGAGCTGATTGGAGTTGCAGTACTGCTGGGGAGGCAAGGTCGTTTCTCTCGTCACATCCTCCGACAGCAACCCTTTCAAGGTTGGCGCTGAGGTTCACCCTGCCATGGTTGACCCTGCAGACGCCAAGGGTATCAAGGTTCCTTTGATCATGCTTGCCTCCAAGGATGAGGGCGAGGAGGATGTCAAGAAGTTCGAGGACAATCTGAGTGTTACCAAGCACGTCGAGATGTTCAAGGACCAGATCCACGGCTGGATGGCAGCTCGATCTAACTTGGAGGATGCGCGCGTCAAGGAGGAGTATACTCGTGGGTACAAGACTGTTTTGGAGTTCTTTGCCAAAAACTTCTAGAATGTTACGAGGTACACGCTAAGTTTATGCGAAGAATAGCGAACTTGAATCTATGAGATTATCACGTAGTTGGATTAAGCAATGTAAAACGGGCGATCATCTATACGACCAGCGGATCCTGGTATTCGAATACCTGCTTTTTTGCTGTCTGGCAAGACTGCCTGAAGCTTTACTGGCTGTTAGACAATAAACTTACGACTAGGACACACGGTCATGCCAACTAGGTTGGCAGACAAAAGACGACATTGGCTCCATTTGAACGTAACTGACGTAGAATTTGGTATGAGTAAGGTTCAATTCTGAATCAGAGTACTATTTTTGGGCTCAAAAGCGATGTCGTGCTAATGAAAGTTCTGGTAGCCATTTATTTGAATACATGAGGGTGGAAGAGACACTATGTTTCTCTTGGGTTTGTACGACTGCACTCTCTGAGATGAGAAAGCTTTTGAAGGGAAAGTGAAAGACAATATGAGTGAAAGACAATATGATGGAAATACGACAGTAGAGAAAACGACAGCAGTAGATCCCGGTAGCAGAGACATAAGAGAGATACACGCGCCACAAGGACGGTCAAAATTGGTCTCCAGACGTAGAAAGGGATCTATAATGTTGGCTCTGGTGCAGGCTTCGCGAATCACTGGCATCAAGCCGCAACTCCATCATCTGCTCGTCGAAACTACGTTGGGGTTGATGCCATTGAACTCTAAGAAGAAGCGAACGTAGTGTAGCGCTCTTTCAGTGATGTGTTCCTGTGGCTTGAGTCTTTCGTTCTCGGAGCCAAACTGGGATATGTGCTCCAAAAGAATTTGAGTGATTTCGCTGCAAGAATATTCGTAGGTCGAGGCGCTCATCAATGGAGGTCTGCCCAACTGGTCCAACACTTCAACTTCATCAACCAATTCTGAAAACATCTTCAACAGTCCTATTCTACCTGAAGTGATGGCCCACCATAAAGGAGTGCGTCCGTGGGCGTCTCGGGCTTCGATAAGATGTCGGTGTTCTGAGATAATGTTTACAAGTGCATCATCCACCGAACAAGAGGCAAAGTAATCGCAAAAGTCGTCGTACCCATAGTTGGACTCGTTTTCGATTTCATTCGTGCTCAAAATCGAGTTGCTGTCGGCCCCCGCAGCTATCAAAATTGCTGTTCGACCAAGTCTGTCGCAGGCTTCTAGATCGCCACCGAGTTTCGAAAGCTCCTCTAACCTAGACCACAATCCTTCCCCGGCGGCGTGTAGAGTCGGGGTCAAATCATGAATATCTCGACAGTTGATATCGGCCCCATTCTCTTTCAAAACCATCACATTGAAGATTGCTCCCTTGGCTGCTGCATGCCACAAAGGTGTTCGATGCTTCTCATCCACAGCATCTACGACAGCACCGTGTTGTAAGAGTGCCCTCAAAGCTGATGAGTCACGAAACCCGGCAACAATAGATAAGGGGGTACGCCCATTGCAGTCCCTGACTTCGATCATTTCCTTGTGGTTGTTGATAATCTCCAACGCCATTGATGAATCGTAAGTGGTAGCCACAAGAAGACGCGTGTTTCCGGGGAGAATCATACTCTGCGCATTGGCCTTTCGTTCCAAGAGCATCTCAGACATTGACTTTCGCCTAGCTTTGACGGTGTAAGATTGGTGTACACGCCCAGTGCTATTTCTAGTCTTGATACTAGTTTCATAGCTCATGATCATAGCTAACGCAGTCATGCTTCTCCCATTTTGGGGGTCAACGCTTGCCCGATCGCGGATGAGCAATTTGACGAGCAAGTCGTAATTGTTCTCTAGAGCTGACCATAGTGCCAATGGCCCTCCAGGTTGGCCCAGAACTTTGGCGCCATAACGCAAGAGTATCTTAACAGTGGATGCCTCGCCTCTTCGAGCAGCTCGCAATAGTGGACTTCGGCCATCTCCATCGAGTGCTTCAATATTAGCACCATGGTCCAAGAGAAGTTTGACCATTTCGTCAAACCCTGAAGAGGCTGCGAATGCCAAAGGTGTACCGTGAATATCATGCCTCTTTTCAATATTCAGGTCTTTCATGGACATTGGCTTCTGATTCTCCGGCGGTTCAAGCCGTGATCGTTCGAGAAGAAGGCTGATTGTGGATACGTCTCCCCGTTCAATGCATAAATTCAACAGTGATGGACCGTTCGCGCTCTCAAATCCAAGATTTTCGTTGGAAGCAAATTGGATAAGTCTGCGAACCATTTGTGACTGGCCGCATATTATGGCCTGCGAAAGGGCTAAGTGGAAACAATCAATCTTCCTTCGGCGGTGACGACGCTTGAGTTGCAGTGTGTCGTCCCCTAGAATGTGTTCAATCAAATCGCGGTGACCTCGACAAGCTGCCAAGGATAAAATTAACTGCTCTTCGTCGTCCACGAACCTCACGTCGTCGACAGACAGCAAATGGTGTTTGAAGATCTGTAGCAAACCGTACCATGCTGCCAAGTGTGCTCCGTTAGATGATATTCTTAAATAAGCAGCTTGATCCTGTACCATTGCTCGGTTTCGGAGTAGCTGCACGACATTAGATGGGATTGTATCGCAATTGCCCGCATGGTAGCCCCAGAACTTGAATGCATAGTCGTAAAAGGGAAATTCCGATTTATCGAGCTCTTTTCTGAGACTCTGACTGGCCGTCCCCATAGCAAGATAACGAACACAAGTGTTCGTAATCTCAGAATCGGTATTCAGGAATAACTTGTGTTTTCTGCTGTTGAAGAATTCCTGGGTTGTTTGATGGACAAGTCGAATAATTCCCCAGTGCCTGTCAAAGGTAACCAGGCCCGCACACGCAGAAATCATGATCTCGGCGGAGGGAATGCTCTCTTCTTCGATCTCTGGCTCATCCTCCTCTACAGCTAGTGCATGCTGGAGTTCAATCAACTCCAATGGCCTCTTGGCGAATACGATCCAAGAGAGAACCTGATTTGCGAGCTGCACATATGCAGGCGGTTGCACGCGTATTCTTTCCAATGACTCCTCATAGAAGTATGCGTATGTGTCCCCCTCAGCAGAGATAGAAGCTAAAGCTTTGCGAATAGCTTTCAGCGTTGTTTTACATGATAACGAGTCAATCAATAACTTGGCGAGGAGAAACCTATGCGCCCTGGTCAGTTTTTCTTATTAACGTGTCTTGGAGATGAGCAAAACTGACATTCCGTTAATCCTGTCTAGTATGCCTATCTGTAATTCTCTCTGAACTTCCGGACGTCCTTGCACAAGGTTTTTCATGTCTGGTATGCGGCTAGAAATGTATCGTGACACATCACCGTCGTCAGCCATGATCCGTAAAACCTTCACGCTCTTAAAATGGTCTGACTCGATTATATCAGGAATTTCCCTTGCGGTTGCCAGTATACTAGTAGGATGTCGCTTTTGGAGCAGAAAAACCTCGGACAGGAACGCCCATCGGCTCTTGGGTTCACACTCATCCAAAGCGTCAACGACTATAAAGATGCGCTGATAGGAAGAAGCGACATCCTGAAGCACATTTATAGTATCTTCCAGAGTTCTGTAAGTTTTCCTTCGTTGATGCGTATCGTAGAATGCTTTGAGGCTGTTTGGAATTGGGGAGCTGCATTGTGCAAGCTGTTTCGTTATGCTTGAAAGTAGGTTGTGGTGGTTCTGTCTCTCTTGATCTTTGAAGTTGCAGTAGACGTAGGCTATACCGACCTGAGCGTCATGCTGGTGCCGGTGGAATAAGTCATCCACCACGACAGAAGCCATGACGGTCTTTCCAGCTCCCGGCATTCCGGGACATAGTAGGGTCTGACTTTTACCTGACACCCAGGACTTATACTCGTCGGAATCAAGGAGCCATTGGTTGGTGCCGGCATATCGCCTGGACAGGTGATCTCGCTGCTGCGGCGCATAGTCGATGGTTATCAACCATTCCAGGATCTCTCTTTCTTGGCGAATAGTCTGTTCATCGCGCATCGAAGTAACGACTTCTTTCGTGGTATGTATGGCCTCGCTTCACTCAAAGTCAGCGTTACCAACTGCTACTGACGACAGTGACGTACCTGTCCCTAAAACCTTTGATCGCACTGAGGAAATGGACATTCATAGTGATCCGTTGTCGTAGCTTCTGGACGTCTTCGGGCTTCATCCTCAGACGTCTCCAGACAGCCCGAGGCTTCAGGTTGGCCAACATTCTCGTGCCCTCATGTTGCTCCAAGCTCGTGTTGTCTTTGAAAATTTTCTCCAGCTCGCCCAGAAGCTTTGTGGATTCTTTGATGGGTGCGGCCAAGGCCTCCTTTTCGTCCTCGGTGAGTTGATCCTCGACGCGGCCGATATATTCGAGTATCGAAGTTAGGGACGCAATCCTGCAGAATGGAAATGATCAGAGGTTCCGTTCGGATTCGATGATGACTGTGTGGTCTTACTCGCGACTGAGAGAATCAAAGTGATCCGGGGCATCAGCGAAGCGCTCGCGATACAACTTCGCCTTGTCCAGCACGGCGATAAAATCGCCAACGCCGAAACCGAAGCTCATGTTCGATTCCAACCGCCACACGGGTCGTGTACAGTCTTGATGTGGATTCCGCAGACTGAAAAGCGTCTCTGGATGATGTTTGATTGAAGTTTCCCGTCCAGCCTGGTCCAGAAACACCGTCGGGCTGGCTTACCCCGACTGCTGCGCCCTTTTGACGTGCAGATAATTGGTTGCCTCCTGTAGTCCGCCGTTGGTCGCATCTGCAGTTTCGTGGATCGCTGACATTACGTCGGCGGTCGGGATACGATAGCTGAGAGAAAAGCACTAATCACCACTTAGCACACTGCTCAACTTCGATGAGGCCAACGTCGCCACAGCAGGTTTGCGAGGGAAGAAAACACGACCTTCATCGTCTCGAAGTATACCTATCAATTTTTTTGCTACGTTGATTGCTGAAGCTAGCAGTAGGTTTTGTCAAGCTTGAGCTGGGTGAATAGCAACCTTTGAAAATGAACTAGATGCGAGGTTGGTGTGAGTAACACGAGAGGAGACACCGTACGTTTCCTGTGCTAGAGAGAGTAGTGTTCATCTGGACTCGTTGTCGTCGTGACTGTCTGTCTCTGTCAACTGTCCTCCCCGACGTCAAACCCTAGTGCCTCCCAATATACAACTTCGATTCGATCAAACCGTGCGTGATTCTTACTCCTATCAACCCATGATGTTGATGACGGTACAAATTCGTTGACCTCGCTACGTAAGTCACGTTGCGCAGAGATGGCTGCTCAGTCGCAGATACGTGACCTTCATAACACATTTTATTCTGGACTCAAGCTAAGTTTCCACGACAACATCTTGATCGGTTTGATTCATCTAAGGCGTAAGTCTCTTAGGGGTGCGAGGGTAGTAGCTCGCCAGGTGGACGGAAGGCAGATTGAGGAACCAAGCAACAACACGGTCAAGACCGATACCACCACCGCCGTGGGGAGGGACACCAGCACTGCGGAAAACATCCACGTACTCCTTGATACCCTGGCTGTTGGGATCGATGCCCTTCTTGCGCAGGCGAGCCTCAAGCACGGATGGAATGTGGATACGCTGGCCTCCAGACAGGATTTCCTGAGATAATGTCAGCTCATCCAACCATAGGAAATCGTCAAACCCTCTCTTCTGCCATATGATAGATAGGTCTGTCCTGTAAGGGACCAAGGCAGCCGCCAGCCGCCCGCACCACCATAAGGGAAAAGTTCGTCGTTGGCAAGTGAACGACAATTTCAAAAACTTACCTGACCGCGCATGAAAAAGTCGTAGGCGTTCGTGACTTTGGGGTTCTCGGGATCCTCGAGAGCATAGAACTAATACGTCATGAGCACAATACCTTTTGTATCAGCATTGTCAGTACTTACGGGTCTGGCTCCCTCGGGAAACTTATCCAACACGAAGAAATCGGTGTTGTACTTCTTGCGGATCAGCGCGCCGAGGGCTTTCTCCTGGAGTGCTGTGTTAGCGGACTTTCACGAAAGCGAATGAACTTGGGCTAAGCGTACCTGTGGCGTAGACATATCCTCATCGTCGGAAACGTTGCGGTACTCTTCGGGGCCTTCCTCGCGAAGTAGCTTCTGTCCTTCGGCGAACGTCATGCGAAGGACCTTCTCACCAGGCCCGGGAAGAAGGAAATCCTCGCTGGGGTATACTGCGCGAACAGCTTCGATCTGCTCCGCACATCGCTGCTTGAGACCACGGAAGATATAGAGCAGGACGTTCTCGAGCGTGTCCATCACTTCGGCATAGTCCTCCTCAATCTCCTGCTCGAGATCAAGGCCCGTAAACTCAGTCAAGTGTCTCGGCGTGTTACTGGATGAATGTTAGATACAGAACTTTTGCAGGATACAAAATATGAAGTAGTAAATATTGTACCTGTTCTCTGCACGGAAGACGGGACCGATGCAGTATCTACAGCATTGTTAACATTAGCAAGTCCTGTAAACATGGACGAGATCGTAGGGTAAATCTTCTTACACTCGCTTGCGGCCGCCGGCAATCTCAAACTGCTTGTAGAACTGAGGAGACTGGGCCAAGCAGGCGCTCTTTTCGAAATAGGGGAGCTGGAAGACGTTGGCTCCGCCCTCGGACGCGGCGCCAATCAAGCAGGGAGGCTCGAATTGGACGAAACCTTGGGAGTCGAGATATTCTGCGAAGAGTTTGCGAACTTGCATACGGACTGCGATCGTTAGCATATATTCTGGTCTTGGGTCACAGAGCGCGTACTGTCTGCGATCGCTTGTTGGCAAGGGGCGCGCTTGTGCATAACAGGATTGTTCAGATGGGTCGACAAGCTAGCACTGGGCACAGCGTTGCTGTCGATGCTGACACCCTCAACACCGGCCTTGACCTCCTCGACGGCCTTGTCGGCCGCGGGAGCATTGGGGTCCTCGTCGTCGAAGCTGGAAATGGCGCGGTTGGAGACGGCCAGCGACATGGCCAGGGCCTCGGGGCCAGGAGCGACGACAAAGAGCTTTGTAATGTGAAGCTCATAGTTGCTGACCTTACAGCTCTTGACGGGCTCAAGGGGCTTCTGAACGGTTGCCTCGATGAGCACATAAGACTCCAAGGAGATGCCGCCAATCCACTTGACCATCTGCTTGGACACGGGCTTGCCCTCAGCGCTGGCCGCGATGACGCCCTGAATAGCCCAATCACGCTCCTCGCGGAGCTCGACGAAGCACATCTTGGCGCCCTGCATGCGCGAGTTCTGGATCCAGGCGCGGAGCTTGATGCTCTTGCCGACGTGGTCATCGCCGATGGCCTTCAAGTTCACGCGCTCAGCGTCAACCTTTGTCTTGGGGGTGACATCGCCGTAGTTGTCCTTGGCCAGGTCCTCGCCACCAGCACCGCCGGCAGCCTTCGCGGCGGCCTCGGCAGCCTGGCGCTCCGCGGCTCTCTTGGCCTTCTCGGCCTCCTTCTTCGCCTTGGCCTCGGCCTTCTTCGCTCCCTTCTTGGACTGCTTCTCACCACCCTCCTCGCCGGCGGGGGCAGCAGCGGCGGCGGGGTTCTCGGTGGGCTTCGCGGGTTCGGTCGGCGCGTCAGCCATGATTGCGGTCGAGCTTGATGTTTGGAGGAAAACAATTGGGGGTCGAATGGAGGATTCGACCGTCGTTTTACTGCTTTGTCGATGCGATGACTCCCGTGGTCTGAGCTTTCGGTGTGACTGTTCGAGCGACAAGTGACACCACGGCGTGAAATTTCGATGGAGGGGCAGCGACGACCCCTCGCTGGCCGAGAGCGGACAGGTGGGGCAAAGAGCTGCGCTGCCCTAGGTACCTTACCCGTGGCTTATCGATAAGTCGCGTTTGACTACCCCAGACGAGCGAACGATGTTCACTGAGTGACGCATAGTCTCAATTTATGGCTCATGGAATTGAGGCAATGTTGAAGCACAAGGCATTTTTCATGATTCAATTGGCTTTTCGGCCAGCAAGTTACTACAATTAAATATTTCAATCAATCCTTCCTCTCCCGTGGTGCACTATGCTACCAAATCAAACGCCAAACCCGAATTGCCAATCCTGGTATGCTGCCGCCCTGAAATGAACGCAAAACGTGTAATAGGTACATACAGCAGTGGAATCTTTCTAGTGCCGTTATCAGAATACAATAGAGAAGGCCTTTTAGCTTCCAATGGATGCAAACTAAGCAGCCAGAGAATTCGTTTCAGACTTCTCGCAGGTGAAGAGATTCACGTGGTAATCGCCCCGGGCTGCACAGGCAAGAATGGGCCGATGGGGGTGGAAGGACGTGGCTGCAATCGGTGATCCCCTGTTCTGCTGGAGGAAGCTCGAGTACGGCTCAACGCGAGACAGCTCATGCCCATCGAAGTTGAAAACCTTGACGGCATGTGCGGAAGTACCACTAAGCATTTGGTCAGTACCTTTTCGTGAAGATTGGATCTTGGTTCACTTACACAGCAAAAACCGGCAGATGTTCATGGGTGCTGGCTGTCCGGAGAGTATCCCGAGTCGTCTGATAGACTTGAAGCGGCCGGTCCATGCGGATATCCCACAGCTTTACCTTGCCGTTCCTGCTTGCGCTGAGCAGCTCGCGCTGTCCGCCACGTTGCATGTGGACACTCTTGATCCACTGCCTGTCTGTCTCGTCCTTCCACTTCTTGACCATGGAGTCCTGCGCTCTCAGACGGGTGTCGAAAACGCGAACAGCACCGTCTCCAAATCCAGCGACGAGCGTGTTGCCCGTCATCTGATCAGAGGTCAAAGAGGTAACACAAGACCCCGACCGAGCGGGGATGTCCATGATGCATGTCTCGTATGCTGCAGACCACACTCGGATCACTCGCACGTCGCCAGCCACCAACACGCGACCCGTTGATTGTTGCCAATCAAATACCATGCCTGAGTTAACATTGCTGGGAACCATGTGCGTGAGAGCTCGCCAGGCCGAGGCTAAGTTGATGGACTTGTCCGAGTCGTAGTTCTGGTAGATCCGAATCACACCATCCGACGAACCCGTCATCAGGAAAGCCTGGTCGTCTTCGTTAATGAACTTCATGTCACTGATTCTTGATCCCTCAGGGTTGCCATTGGAGAACTTGCTCAGTCGAGCGTGCTTCTTCCAATCCCACACGCAAACCGTGTTCCCATCGTCGGCTACGGCAAGATGGTCCTCGAACTGGTGGAATTCCATCTTTGCTGGCTGTGAGCCGTTGTTGGTGATGCCAAGCTGGTTGTTCCACTTGTGACTGCCAGCATACTGCTTGAGTGGTTGTGTCTCAGTCAGGATGAAATCATTGCGAGATCGTCTCCAAAGACGTTCGTTATACTCGGTACTGCCGGGCTCATCTGACTCGCTGGGTTTCATCTGAGGCTCGCAAAAGTATTCAATAGACCACTCCAGGAAAGTGCTGCGGAGAGGCAAAGTTGGGGTTTCCTCGCCCAGTTTTCTCTCTTCATAGCCACCAGAAACAGGCTCTGGCGCGACGTGATAGTTGGCATGAATTGCCGTGGGGTCGCTCTGTTCTGGTGGCGCGGCAGCAAGCTCAGGAGCCTTGATCTTCTGGGACCCAACCCTTTGCAGTCCTGGTGAGGGCGCCGGTGAGCCGTAGTTGGGCTTCTCGCTGTTTTCCGCTTTGCCATCGTTGCCGAATAGGGGCAGTGTGAACAGCAAGCTTGCTGTGCGGCGGAGCAAGCTCGGGGAGGCCAGCGGTGGGGTCGCCATGGCATTGGAGACTCCGATGGCAGTGCTTCGCTGGTTCAAGTTCAGGTGATTCTTTGTGGAAGCTCGTTTCGCCCTCTTTCGGATGTCATCAATCAGAATCTGAGCGTGTTCGCCAATAGCTGAAGTCGCGACTGCCTGATGGACATAGTCAACGATGATGGTTGCATCGCGTTGAACCTCAGGGTGAGGGTCGACATTGAGCATCAAGGCATGCTTCCAGCAGGCAGCAAAGACAGTGTTATGCGCGAAACCATGCGCCGTAGGCTTGATAGTTCCGTCAGGGTTTCTGTTCTCCTTGCGCGTATAGTGCAACCCCATCTTGTGGTCCATGCCATCTTGACCTGGAGGAAACAGCAGATACTCCCTCTCCTCCTGGAGTTGCTCGTACGCAGCGACGATGAACTTACTCTCGAAGCGGACGATGAACCGAGACAAGAAAACGAGGAATTCCCGGCGAACCATTGGGCTTCCATCGTTGGCCATATCCAGTAATGTCCAGGCAATAGACTCTTCGATGCGAGCAACTTCATCAGTCAAGTCCATTATGCCAAGGAACGTAGTCATGGCATAGAGCATGGCTGCGCGGACCTCGCAGCACGGATCCTTTGTCAAGAATGATAGCTTCGCTGGAGCGTTCTCCCGGATACCGCGCCATTTGGCTTCGGGGAGCTCCTGCCACAGCTGGCTGATGCACAGACAAGCCCACTGCCGCAACAAAGGGTTCTCCTGGTTTTGGAGGTGGACCAAGCAGTAGGTCATGATGTCCGTCTGGTTACACACACCCTGGCCGGGACGGTGGTCCTTGCAGAGCATGGACAGGATGAAAGCGCACATGGCCTTGTGCTCAGCCTCGTTGACAACGGGCAGGCTTTCAGATGGCTTGAGGATTTGGGCAAAGTAATTGTACCCGCTGTCTTTGATGAGATCGCCCTGGCATGTGATGTCAACAGCCAATATTCTCGTCCAGATGAAGATCATGACAGGCTTCAACTCCGCCGCCGCTGACTGCAGCAGTTTCAAGACATAAGGGAAAATGCCTATGCTGAGAGCAAGCTGGACAGCCCATGGCCCCAGATCAAGGAATCTTCCGAGAAGAATAAGAGCCCTAACTCTGTGCTGCTGACTCAGAAGAACTTGAAGAACGACGGGAAGCTGCTCTGGTGGCCTTTGAGACATGGCGTCGCCCCGGGTCAGGTAAACATCAAACGCCGTCAGCTGCTCTGTGAAGAAGGTTGAGTTCTGGTACTCATAGTCAATGCCCTCATTCTCCTTCCTCTCGAGCATGGGCAGCTGAGCCAAAGCCATGTCTACAGCAAGATCCCAGCTCGCCCAAAGAGGATGCTGACGCGTCTCAGGAAGCTCAGGGAACGACTGTGGGTGGCAGCCATAGACTGACATGATCCTTTGGGCGAGTAGAAAGTTGCGGAATAGCGCAGCGACCATGAGGTCTTGTCTGAAGAATTTGCGGAACAGATGTCTTGGTAACGTTGTCCACGCAATGGTATCCGTGATGGCTGTAAAGATCCAGTTCAGCTCACCCAGTGGCGTTCTTCTCTCCTGTAATCTTCCAGGTAGCTTCTTGGCCCTCTCTGGGCTGATGTTGGTCTTGAGGGGGTTCTGGAGAACGAAGAACCAAAGAGCCATCTCAATTGGAGTCGTAAGACAAGCAGTGAACAGATCTGCTGGGAGGAGAGGGTTTGTGGGAAGGTTCTCCTTCACGCCGCAAGCAGCAAGGTGGATATATGGCTGGAACACAGTCTTTTCGTAGTTCGGGTCTCTTGCCGCGGCCTCGTCTTCCTCTTGCTCATGCTTCTCTACGAAGCGATGGTAGTTGTTAAGGATGTTTCCAGCCTCAGAACAGTCCCAGACATAAATCGTCGGAGCGTGCAGCCACTGCTGAAGATCGTATAGTGACACCGGGATGTACTGTGTGTAGTTCTTGTTAAAAACCCAGATCTCGCCGCTAGCAGTAGGCTTGGGGACTCCATGGCCGTTGTAATGGAGCAGGACTCGCTCGTCCTTCGCATTCCTTCGCAAAGACTGGCAGAACTTCTTCGTTTCCTCGACCGAGGGATCCAAATACTGCTTGTACCGCGTGCGGATGGCAAGCGTTTCGTACTGCGCCTGAAGTGCCTTGCCGATGTTCTCGAGTGCCTTCTGAGGCGGCGGGGTGGTCGGGTCGGTCCAGGCCTCGAGCTTGGCACCTGGGTTGGTCTTGAGCTGATCGGGAGGCTCCACGGAGATATTGAGGCACACAGCTAGGGCAGCAGACACAGTCTTCAACCTATCCCGCATGCGCCAATCCTGCAACTCGTGTAACGTCGCCTTCGGTTTGCCGGTCGTCTCGTGTCGTTTGTCGGTCCAATACATGTACCAATTCTGGAAACAGGAGTCAGTAGGGTTCAGGATGCGAAAAGATATCAGCAGATCCCAGTGGCTCAGCGAAGCGGCGCCGTCGCAATGTTGATCATCTGTCTCCATGGCTGCTGGAACAGCCATTGTTGTCATCCATCCGGGTGACTGCATGGTCTCGCGGATCCCAGAAAGAATGGAATGTTGACCCGGAGTCGGGTGCTGTCATGCCCCGCGGCGCCCCTCAGGACTGGAATCCGGACGAGCATGCTGCAGCCATGGCGTACGAAGCCGGCAGCGAAAGCACGAGTCTCCTTTCTTTGCGCGGCGCGCGCAGACTGTGACTACGGCTAGCTGGGGACGCCGCCACAAGGCCGCCAAGTGGGGAGGCGCAGAGCTTTGATGGAGGAAAAAGGAAGACGTGCAGTGCAAGTGATTCGAATCAAGGAGAGAAAATGGTATACTTACATTGGCCAGTGCCGCGATGACATCTGGGGACTCGTGATACTCTTCGAAACCGTGTCTCGCGCCCCAATGCGGGATGTCTTCCTCGGAGTGATCGACCTCGTCGGCCTGTCGGGAGCCGCCATACTCGCTCTTTGATCGCATGAGTAGTGGTTTTACTGATGGCCGCTTCGGCCTGTCTGAGTCGGATTGCTCGCCGGCCGGGAATCCGATAGTAGGGATTTGCTTGTTGCCGGGGGCGCTCGATGGGCGCCTGGCAGAGGAGTCGTCGTGGCTCGTGGATCGTTGGAGGCCTAGGGGAGGGTGGCCATTTGATGGAGAGGGTTGCGCCGTCGCATCGGCGAAGGCAGAAGCGCCGTTGGGACGCTGAGGGGGAGGCATCGTGGGACTTCCATTAACACCAAGCAGCGCGGTGCTGTTGGTCCTTCGCGATATGCTGGGGTAATGGCGGGGTTGAGAGGAAGACAGCGTGGGTGGCTTGGAGGAGCTCGACGGTCGGAGATGGCTGGCGGGCGAAGGACGGGGGTGAGGTTGGTGTTCTTGCACGGTAGCAGCGGTCATGGTGCCGATTCGGTGACGACGGGTGGGTAATTCAGTGTTGGCGCGAGGACCACCTTTTTTCCATCCAGCGTTTACCGCGACGACATTTCGGGACTGCAGCAGTCGGGTGGGGGAGAGGCTGATGGAGTCGTGGGTGAGTTGGATTGCGACGCGAATTTGGAGTTTTTGTTGGAGAGTTGAGTGACAGGTCAGGTTGGCGTTTGCGGCGCAGTGCCAGCGGTTACCTTACCTAGCCTGGAGAACCCAACTCGGTGTAGGTGTGCTCAGGTGCTACCTCCCAGTCAGATTTAGGTGCTGAGTGCGGGTGCGGCAAGGTGCCTCATCAGTGCTTGGCCCGTGGTCCACGGCCATTGGTGACAGCACCCACAAAAATTTAGGAATGGGACCTTGAGCTGAGGTCAGCTCTCGCAACCAAGCCTATCAGCAGCTCTGTGTTCCGCTGCATCCCATTGATTGATTTCTGCAGACGATACTAAGGAGAGAGGAGATTGAAATTTCAGAAGTCCAACCGGTGCTTCTACCTAAGGAAGGTAGGAAGCGACTGCATTCTCAATTCCATCGACACCCGAAGCACTTTTAGATGGAAGATGGAAGTCATCAGCATGGCATGTGAAGCAGTTCATCTAATGCTGCGGCGTGCACCCCAGAAGTGTGATGTCGGGACTGAGCAGCAGGAGTGGAGGCCAGCCGGCCGTGACCTAAGGCAGTGGGTGGCATCGGTGTCGGTACAGACCGAGGTTCTGAGATGGCCGACCCCGTGGATGGAAGCAATCCATGGAAGTTTGGAACAGCAACTGACCTGGGCCTGACCGCCTTTCAGCTCCACCTCTCCGCATCTTCGCTGGCGACACCACCCGCTGCCCGCGCCGCCAGTCCAGCTAGCACCACCTCAACACCCAGCTCCACGTCCCGCATCGGTGGATGAGGTAAGCGAGCAGCACCACGACCTCGACCGGACGCACGGTCCATTTGCAAGATGCGCTGGGCCAATTGGATTCGGTAAGGTAGCCGGCATCTTCACCTGACCTTTCTTGTCCAACCACTCGTTCGCGCGCGCTCTCGCTTCCTGCTGCACCGCGCAACAGTTGTTTCGGTGGCTACCCAATCAGAGCTTCCGAGACTCATCTCATCAAGGTAAGGTAAGGAAAAGTACCTGATAGGTAGTCACAGAAGAGACAGATAATCCCATCAGATCAGGTAATCACCAACCCAGCAGCATCTTGCCGTGAGAAAGCAACAGACGTCTACATCAGACCTGAGGGAGAGTCTTGCTACGATCGACAATGTTTTCTCTGCCAATTTGGACGGCACCAAGCGGGATCATCGTAGCTTTCTCCGTCTAAGCAAATCGGAGAATACGTAACGTTCCTTGGACCTTGGGGCACTTTCCCCTGGAACGGTGGGGAATTGGCTTGCGGGAACGCGGGCGCTTGAGAAACATTGTCTCGCCCAAACGGCTGGCTCATTTTCTATTGCTCTTCTTTCTTGCGTCCCTTTAAATTCTTATCCTTCCCGCCTCAGTCTGTCCAGCGGGGATGTCATTTCCTTTTCATGGTGGATCATCGCCTCTATCTCTCTCTCTCACAGCTGTCTCTCAGTCTCCATCAGGTACCCAGACTCACGCACGTCATACCGCCCGTTTACATGCCTTCAAATCTGCTGCCATACCTTATCTCCTTGCACAATGTGCGAGGTGTCATTCGGACCCGGTTGCACCTGTCGCTAATGTCCGCTCGTCGAATTCTGTTTGTGTTTCTGTTTTTGACGTCCGTCGTCCGTTTCTGCTGCTGACGACGCCGCCAACGACGCCCAGGGCTGCGGCTTCTCTGCTCCACAGGAGGCCTAGCAGGGCCATCGTTGTTGAGACGGTTTATGCTTGAAGCTCCAATGCGGCTGGTCTTTTCTTATCACTCACGGCCTTATAAGATGGACTAGTCGGTTCGTGGTCGGCCGATGCGTCCATGCGCTCTCGGATGCGATCGCGAGGGTCCATCCTGTTTGTTTTCTCGGCTCAGTCCTGAACTCTCCCTGCTCCAACACGAGCCTCACTACCGTTCCGCGTCTCTCCCCCGTCCAGTCTCTCTTATTCTCCCGCGCGTTCTCTCCCTCTACCTTATGGATACCTACGCCACGATCAGAGTTGGATGGCGCCGCGTGGCCCTTCTCTCCGGCTCTCGTCTGCTTCAGGCCTGCGCTAGAGCTCAAGCTCAAGCTCACCAGAATGTCGCATCTTATTCTCAGACGCGCCATCTCAGTGCAGCATTCTTCTTGGCGATTTAGCAGCCAGGCTAACATGTAGGTTAATTTACCAACATTCCGCGCGCATTCCATCGAAGCCTCGGTCTCAGCGCCACGGCTGCTCATCGCTCCTGGAGTCTTCAGGCCGGCATCCGGACCCAAGCCAAGGCGTAGTACAGTAAGATACCTCAACGTCTATGGTGTGGAGCACGTACCTCAAACCCTCAACTTAAGACTCCTCCGTTATCACCGTCTCGCCAGCGGACCGTGGTTTGCACACAGTGTACGGCTATGGATCCCCTCGCCGTCTCCAGTCGAGTCTGCCGCCCGGGAACTATTCCCGTTGTTCTGTTCTCAACCGTCCAAAAACCTGCGGCCGCTGCCAGTCTTCAAAGTCTCTAAGAGTCCGTGTACCTGAAGACGGTCGAATGGCGTTGGAGGGTTAGAGAACATGAAACGCACCACCTCATGGCAGATGGACCCCCTTGAAGGGAAATTGTTCTCAATGGAACCGCCCTCTTTCGCTGCGACGGAGGAGGCACCCCTGGGGCTAGTTTGGCCCATTAACGGAAAGTCCTATGGAAGAATTCTGCTCAGAGGCAATTGCTCCGAGCCTCATCTTCTTTTCCTATTCTGTTTTTGTCGCCCTGGCCAGGAACAAGGGCGGAGCAGATTGGGATTTTCATGAATTCCTGCGCCCTCGGGTCATTCGACTTCCTCGCTTCTGCTCGTTAGAGACATGTACATACGTCAAAAAGGGACGAGGCGGGGGACCTTGCACTTTCTCAAAGCAACAGCGTCGCGACCTCTTTGGAGCCAAGAAAAGTTGTTTGAGCAAGTCGGCCTTAACCGTTCTTTTTGATACTTTTTGCGCGGCGACAGGGTCTCGGAGGTGGCAGCGGGGAATGCCAGGTACTCCGTACTGGACGTCATGCGTGTGCCCATGTCTTAGGCCGAGACTTGATGTTTGTTCAGAAGAAATAGGTGTCGTCTTGGACGACTGATTGACTTTGAGCTCTGGCTGGCGTGGCACAGAATACGATTGTGCAATACGGGACCACGGACGTCAGCAACGTCAGACCGGCAATACAAGACGGAGGTCGCCCGACTCAGAGACCTATGATCTGCAACGTTCCGTGGCATCGGACTGGGGGCAATAGTGGGAGCGTTGATGGAGGCGATACTACGGTGACGAGGTGAGCCAACAAGGACGGCGCGTGGCACCCAGATTCATTGCTGCCGGGATTGCGGCGTGGACTTGGGACTCTACAACAGCAGCCGGGCCCAGTCTGTGTTTGACTGCTGGACAGCCGAGAGAAACCAAACAGCCAAACAAAGACAAACGTTGGGCGTGTCCGGACGATCACTGCCAGAAGGCTGAGGGTTGGCTTTGACGGCAACTCTCACATGGGACTTGGCGGGTTGCAGTTCGGATCTGCGGATGGGCTTGCGATGTAGCGGTGGAAGGATGATGCCAGGCACAACGGACGCTGATGAGTGATGATGATGCCGCCGCCGCTGCTGCTGCTGCTGCTGAGGGAGCAGCCCACAACACCAAACACCTCATGCACTCGTAAATGCGCACACATATGCCTTAGCAGGCACAGCAATAAGTGTCGACTTGGGGGCTCTCGACTCAGTCAACGGAACGCATCAGGTCGTGCCAAAGGAACCCTTAATAGAACCTTGAGTCTCCATCAAGATCTTTAAATACCTGGGGGCGTTTGGTACCAAACCAAACACGGGCAAAGTCAGGTACTTGGGAGTACATGTCCCGGCAGCCTGAGGGGACTGTGGTCCTCTTGGGCACTTCGCTATCCATTGTGTGTGGATGGGGGAGAGGGGACTGGCCGTCAGGTACCAGACAGTGTTACGGTGCAATTGCCCAGTTGGAGTTCCCTCGTTCGCCAGCCCCTTTCGCAATAAACGGGTCACAGGCCACCGTGCAGAGGAGAGAGCGACAAAAAGTGAGGTGAGGTGAGGTCAGGTACCGCACAGTGACAAGTCGAGCCCTACGAACAACTGCACAAGCCACGTGTCGCGAGGAGTATTCCCGATGTCCCGCCTGATGTCCGAGGAGAGGATCCTCTCTCCCATCCATCCCTCGTCCTTCTTCACCCCACCGTAACGAAGGCGCCTGCAGCCTCCCCGTGCTCCTCTCCTCTAAAAAAGTTTCCCATTATTTTTCCTCGTCTGGTGCTGGGCCGTTCCCTACGGGCCACCCTCCCCTACCTTACAGATTGCTAGCCCCCTACACCCCCATGCACAAGCGAGCGGAACGCAAGCTGCGTGGGATCCCATTGGCTGAGGTCAGCTGAAGGACAAGCCCCTGGGCGCAGGTGCAGCGCGCAGTGCAAGGCGGGCATTTGGCAGTGGGCGTGGGTGGGCGGAGAACAGGCCAGCGCAGCGACCCGACGGAGCCAGTCAGTGCAGGAACAGCAGCCCCAAATCGGGGGAAGCTGGACACCATCATCAGTTGGCCCAACTGGCACTGGACTGCACTGATGGAGGTGCTGTGCTCCTTGGGCTGCCAACCAGATGGCAATGGGTGCCCTGAGGACCGTGAGCAGCGGGCTGCCCGTCTCTGCAGGTGGGGGGCCTGCTTCTGATTTGGACTGTAGACCGTGAGGTGCATTGCTTTGCTTTGCTCTGCTTTGCCTGGGTGCCGCTGCCGCTAATGCTGGGTGCCCTGTCCACTGCTGCCGTGCCGCTGGCAACTGCCTGCATCCCCATCACTTCTCGCTCTCCAATCCCCATTGTGGAATCTCCCAAAACCTCCTTTTACAATTGCGCCAAGGAGAGGCAACGACCGACTTGATACACAGGAGTCTTTCCCTCCAGCCTTGTCCTCCTGTTTGCTTGCTTGATCTTTCCCGTGTTCTTTCACTCAACCTCGACACATCCTCCAACATCAGGACCAACATCGGCGCCAGCAACAGCGACAGTCTCAGCGCCGTATCCACGGACAAGGCCCGCGAGCCGAAATAATAATAAGACCCCCCGAAAGAGACGAAGGCAATTCGAAGGGGGTCCGCCCCGGGGAGAGAGAGAAAGACGAAAAAAAAAGTAACCAATCCCCTAAAATCCAACGAGCCAACCCCCGTCAGCAAACCAGCTTTGTACGCGCGGAGTCGACATCGTCCCGTTTCTTCGCCCAACCCAGCCTCCTTCTCTCGTTTCCTCACCCCTCGCTCCCTTACTCGCTTCACTGCGCCGAAGAGGAGGACCGCAAAAAAAAAAGGACGAGGTCGAACATCGCAGGAAAGTCCTCACCAGGCAACGCGCGCTCGCTACTACCCCGGACACCTCCACCGATGCGAACCCAGCCATCCGCAAACTCGAGCCTCGACTCCCTTTCCCATTCTTGCGTTCCTGCATCCGCTGCATCTCATCGCGCTGCAGCAGTCTCGACTCCATCGAGCTGGCGATAGCACCCCGACGCAGCAGCCCCTGCATCGCCCTCACGACACAGCAGTCAACTTTATTACCATCGTCACACGAAGCCATACATTTCAAACACGACCGATACGATCCAATTGATCACCCCTTCGAGGCGCACTGAAAACGGCCCACGACGAGCGACCTCCCCCCGTCCACTGCCGCTCCAGCGTGCAGGCTGTGATCTGATCCGTCATGGCGTTCCTTTTCAAATCAAAGAAGAACCAGGATCGAGCTCTCGCAAGCCGCGATGTCAACTCAGGTGGTGGTGGTTCTCAGAGTTCCATCCAGAGCGCCAGCGCGAGAATAGCAAGAGAAGAGAAGAACGCTACTCAGCGCTCAACACCGACTGGTAGCGTGGGCTCCATCGACCATGACGGGAGCGCTGGTGCTGGTAGCCCCGACGTGGGCTACGGCCGCCAGCGAGGCCCCAGTGTAGACCAGACATCATCACAACCGCCTTCGAGCGATCTTCCTGTAAGTTTGCTGAATATTTGCGGGCGCAATGTCTTTACAGGACACTGCTGATTGACTGGTTCGCAGCTTCGAAATGGCCCCCCGGTTTCTCAGCAAAACGTTTCGCCTCAGCAACAACAAATGATGAACCCGAATGCGTCGCTGTACCCCTGGTCGCAACGACGACTGACCTACACATCATCGCACCCGAGTCCCTTCCCCAGATATGGCGCCGCCGTCAACTCGGTATCCTCCAAGGAGGGTGACATTTACGTGATGGGCGGTCTGATCAATAGCTCGACCGTCAAGGGCGATCTCTGGATGATTGAGGCTGGCCAGAATATGGCTTGCTACCCTCTTGCGACGACTGCTGAGGGCCCTGGCCCAAGAGTTGGGCACGCTAGTTTGCTCGTCGGCAATGCCTTCATTGTCTACGGAGGTGATACCAAGGTTGATGAGATGGATGTCTTGGATGAGACGCTATACCTTCTCAACACATGTAAGCTGTGCCGTCACAGCCCCAGAATGAGTGTCTTTTCGGCACTGGACAGTAACTAACTAGAGGCAGCAACGAGGCAATGGTCGAGAGCTCTTCCCGCTGGCACCAGACCTTCTGGCCGTTACGGCCACTCCCTCAACATACTCGGCTCCAAGATCTACATCTTTGGTGGTCAGATTGAGGGATACTTCATGAACGACCTCTCCGCCTTTGACCTTAATCAGCTTCAAATGCCAAACAACCGTTGGGAGATGTTGATCCAGAACACCGACAGTGGAGGTCCGGCGGTGGGCAAGATACCCGCCGCCCGTACCAACCACTCCGTGGTGACGTATAATGACAAGATGTATCTGTAGGTATTGCTGACAGCCAACGATGCGCGAGATACTGATAAATGGCCTAGGTTTGGCGGTACCAACGGATACCAATGGTTCAACGACGTTTGGAGCTACGATCCCGCCACGAACGAATGGTCACAGCTGGATTGCATAGGCTACATCCCTGTTCCTCGCGAGGGCCACGCCGCATCAATCGTCGACGATGTGATGTACATTTTCGGTGGACGCACAGAGGAGGGAGCCGACCTTGGAGACCTGGCCGCTTTTAGAATCACTTCTCGTCGCTGGTACACCTTCCAGAACATGGGCCCGTCACCCTCCCCACGCTCAGGTCATAGCATGACAACCGTCGGCAAGGCTGTAGTGGTGGTTGGAGGCGAGCCCAGCTCATCACCCGCCAGCGTCGGCGACCTCGGCATCGTCTACATGCTCGACACCACCAAGATTCGATACCCGAATGATGCGCAGGCTCAACAGACAGTCGGGCAACCACAGCAACAGCAGAGAATACAAGGTGCAAGAAGACCCAGTGCAGCGGCTGAGACTAGGAACCTGCTTTCTCGCGATGGGTCCAACGGCCCCCCTGATCAAAGGAAACTGGTCGGGGCTCCTCGGGATGCCAACGCGATGAATAGCCCTCCTAATGGCATGAGGGGACCCAACGGAGCGGAATCCAATAACAACCCAGCCGCTGTTAACAACATGTCCAAGGTACCGAGATCAGCTGCCGCATCGCCTCCCGCCGGACCGCCCCCTTCAGGACCCACGCCCGCGAAGCCTAATCAGCCTTCCAATGTTGGCAGAATCCGCGGGCAATCGTCAGAAAGAGATGGTTCGGTCGGATCTCCTCAGCTTGCGCAAAGCCAATCGCCAGTTATCAAGGAGGTTAAGGAGCCGGGTTCTAAGGAGGCCGAAATACCTGTAACGAATGGCCGCCGCACTCCCCAGGAGCAAGTGAAGAGAAGTGGCTCTCGGTCAGAACAGGGACCTAGTGAAGCTGCGAAGACCAAGTCCAGACAAGGCAGCCGCTCTGGAAACTCGGTGGACAGCTCCACTGAGCCCGGATTGAAGGCGGTGCAGTCTCCGTCCCAGTCGCAGCCGCAGCCGCAGCCTCAGCCTCAACCGCCTCAGCAGCTACAACCGCCTCCGCAGCTGCAACCGCCTCCCCAGCAGCCACCACCTCAGCAGCAGCAACCGACACCACCGCAGCAAGTATCGCCTCAGATGCAGCAACAGGTACTGCAGGCCCAAGCAAACCGGCCCGCATCTCCGCCTCCTCCTACCCGTCAACCAAGCAACCCTTTGAACCGCAGGTCCTCAGGTCGCAACTCCCAGACTGTGGCTTTGCTCAAGGAATTGGATACGGCCAGGAACCGCAATGCTTGGTATGCCTCAGAACTTGAGCTCGCGCGCAAGGCGGGTTATGTCCCGAACGCAAGCTTGAGTCCTGTTCTCGACAGCAGGGCCGCGGAGACGTTCGATGATGAGGACAAGCCATTGATTGAGGCGCTCCTAGCTATGCGCACAGAGCTTGCCAATGTCCAGGCCTCCGTTGACAAGCAAGCCATACTTGCCGCCAAACAGATCGCCGAAGCCGAGAAACAGCGCGACGCTGCAATCCAAGAAGCTGTTTACGCCAAGGCCAAACTCGTTGCCCAAGTTGGTGGCAGCGTTGCAAGTACGCCGCAGCTTGATGGGGAGCGGGACGTTGACGACCGCTCGACCGAAATTAGCCGCAAGCTGGCTTATGCCCTGAACTACCAGAAGGATCTCCAAGCCCAGGTGGAAATGCTGAAATCTGAACTCGAAGCTGAGAAACGTGCTCGGCAACTCGCCGACGACACAACGAATGCCTCTCAGAAGCGCATGAGTGAGCTTGAGTCGTACAAGACCATGACGTCAACGGATTTGGAGCAACTGAAGGCGGAGCTGCACATGGTCCAGAAAGAGGCGAGAGAACAAGCCGTGCAGTACACGGAGGCCATGGCGGCTATGCAACTACTGAAGGTTGAAAGAGAGGAGTTTGAGAAGAAGTACAACGAATCAGTCGGCACCTCGAAGGAGCACAACAACACTTTCGACTCTCTGCGCGAGGCAATGGCAGCGTCTGTGGAAATGAAGGCGCATCTCGAGAGCAAATTGGAGGAGGAACGCGCACAGCGGGAGAAGCTTGAGACCAAGCTTACCAAGCTCAAGTCAGAGCATGAAACTAGAACTGCTGAGCTGGTGGCGGCAACGCAGAGGCTTCGTGATGCCGAGGAGCTAGCCGAGAAGCACGCCAATGAGGCTAGGACACACCAGCAGGCCATCCTTGCCGGCTTTGACAAGGTCACCACGAGGGATCTCGGATCCGAAGGCAAGGCCGACTCGGAGAAGCTCAAGGCTCTGCAGGAGCAGCTCAGTGCCGCCAATGCACTGGTCAAGAAATACCAACAGGAGGCAGACTCAGCGGCAGACAAACTGCGCACTGCCGAGGAGCGCATTGCTGGACTCGAGGTCTACCAGGAGCAATCCAGTCGCGAGGGTGTAGCAATCAGAAGACAGCTTCAGGCTGCTCTGAGGGAGACGCAGTCTTTGCAAGCTAGGAACTCGGACCTGAAGCATCAACTCCAGAACCAGCAGCTGGAGACCAATGCTATGACGGTGCAACATAACACCCTCAAGGATATTCTCGTGGAGCGCGGCATTAGCCCCACAAACATGGCTCGAACTCGCAGCATCGGCAGCCCCCGTGTAAACACTCCGGAGCAGGCACGCATCCGTGACCTCGAGGATCAACTGTCCGCCGCCACCAATGCCCAGGAAGAAAGCGCGCAACGGGCTGCCGCGCAGCAGGAAGCTACGGAAGCTGCCTATCGCGAGAAGCTCACCCAACTTGAGAACGACTATCAGTCTGCTGTGCACTATGTTAAGGGCACTGAAAAGATGCTGAAGCAGCTGAAGGAGCAGCTCTCTAGATACAAGACTGAGAACAGCCGTCTCAAGTCCGAGCTCCTCGAGCTCGAGGAGCGTGTGGAGACTTCTGGTGCCAACACTGGAGGAGAGGCCCCTGCCAACTGGGAGAGTGAGCGTCATATTCTGCAGGAAAAGATCGAGAGCCTCGAAGAAGACCTGCAAATCTCGACCGAGAAGCTCGAGAACCAGCTACTCACCGTCAGGAAGGAGTTGGAGGATAGCAAGAAACAGCGCGAGGGTGCCCTCAAGGACGCCGAAGAGGCTTCTCGCAAGCTGGCCGTGAACCGCCGAGACCTGGAAGAGCTCCAGCAGGAAAACAACCTTCTCGAGCGCCGCGCTCAGGACGCCGAGCAGAAGGTCTCTCTTCTGCTAGACCAAGTCGAGTCATCCGTCGACAGCTACCGTCGCCAGAGCAGACAGGCTCCGAGCATGACTTCGGAGGAGACGGCTCGACCCACTAACGGGAACAGCATTGGCCACCAGCGTCAGGACAGTTCTGACGCTGAGAGCGCCTACGGCGGTGCTGGCGGTGTCGAAGGGCGCAACAGCACTGCTTTGGACAACTTGGCCAATGAACTGGAGACCCTGCGCACTCACTGGGAAGCCACCAACAAGAACTACCGACTGAGCAACACCTTTGACTTTGAGGGTGCCACGACTCCCACGAGGAAAGACGAAGAGGTCGGATTGGGCCTTAGCGAGAGCCTCGCTGACTGGCGAAAGCGTCTTGACGTTGACGAGCAGGCGGAAAACGACCGAGCGAAGACCAAAAGCCGACCCGACCGGCCTTAGTCTGGCGTTTTGCGGCGGATGAACTCTCGCTTCGCTTCATGACGGCCGCCAGGAGTCTGCCATCACCTACTGTACATTCTTTGACTGCTTCGGGGCAGTCGTTCCCAGTCGGGAGGAGTTCACGGGATTATGGGGTTTTGCTTTTCATGCACCGCTGCTTCTGGTTGACTCCGGTCTTGGTTTCGCAATGATTCCACGTATTCATGACGAAACAACCTTCGCTTTAATTCCCCCCGCGCTTTTTGATTATTTTTTTTTCTCCTTTTTCCTTTCTCTGCGCATGGACTTTCTGATGATACACTACACTCATGACCAGTTCTGCTTGTTCTTTTGGCCGTGGACAGGTACGAAAGCAAGATAGGGCGCGACAAGGTCTATTTTATTCTCTTAAGATGGGTGGATGAATTGGCAAAGTTGGCATACGTGCCTACTTTTTAACGCTGCTTCTTTTCTTTCCTTTCTCTAAAATAATGTACAATATTTTTGTGCGGTTCTACGCTTCCCGCAGTTTTACTTGTCCCGAGAGTGCTTGTTTCGGACGTTGGTCAAGACGAAGAAAATTCCAAGGCAAAAAAGACGAGACGTTTTGATGATCGAGACGAGCGAGCTGGCTCGGAAACAAAAAGGGGAGAGATGAAACGCAAAGGGGATGGAGTCTTCCTCTTTCTTCTCGGTTGATTTTTTTGTGTGGAGAGTTTTATCATTATTTTTTGTTGCAATAAGTCGGACCTAACGGCTCGAGGGAGCTGCTGGTGGGCTTTTAGGGATTGATCAATGACGAGACGATTGTTACCCTGAATGTTGTGTCAGTGATGTGTGCCCTCATAGTGAAGTGTTTGGTGTGTCTGCCTCGACTGTGTTTCGACGCGTCAAGACTCGGTGGCATTGATGAGGACAAGCGCGGGTTGGGTTCGAGGCAGGGGCAGCTGTCCTCGAATTCACCTCTGACCGCCGTAAGTAAGGTATATAGTTCGGCTAGTGCCCGAGATTCCCAACGACTGAGTTGGAATAAGCGGCCGTGAATATGCCCAGTATGGTAGAACTAGTATGCCAGCTGAACACAGAGATCGTGGTTATCCTCTCAAGCGCCCAGGTTCGAAACCTAGCGCCATCCATGATTTTTTTTCAGGCATGCTTTCTTTGGGACTTTGTTTTTCTTGTCATGTTCATTTTTGTCTACTACTCCCACAAGCCTTCCACGAGCTGCATTTGATGTACATTATTCCTCTCTTTTCTCTTATTCATACTCTCTCACTTGCGGTTCGTGCCGGACACAAGCAGGACAACGCTGCCCAGCTGCCTCCTCAGATCCTCCTTCTCGACATCGTGCGTGTCCTCGACCTCGCCCCACGACCCGGTCTGCCACGACACCTCGAGACTGCTCGCCGTCGCGGCCTCCTCGACCCCGAACCGCTCTACCCCGTCCACCCGGCCCGCGTTCGGCCCCTCGCTCCACTCCACAACCAACCGCGCCGCCCCGATCAGGCTCTTGCCCGCCAGCACGGCCCTCTCGAGCCCGGCAATCTCCCACGCATCCAGGCCCATGACCCAGCCCTGCACCACATCCCGCACGCCCTCGGCCTGCGCGCGGGGCATGATGGCGTCGCCGTCCAGCACGGGGCCGATCTCGATGCCCGGCCAGACGTGCGTGGTGAGGAACCCGACGACGGCCTCGGCGGTGCGCTTCTGCACGTCGCGCAGGCTCTCGCCGGCCTCGTTGCGCGTGTCCATCGCGCCGGGGGGCGGCGCCCAGCAGAGGAGCGAGTCCGTGTCGAGGTAGCGCATGACGGTGGTCGCGATCTGCTGGCGGATGGCGGCGGGGCCGGCGTCGTCGGCGGCGATGTCGAGCGCGCGGCAGACCAGCGAGGTCAGCGGGATCAGGTGCTGCTTCGTCGCCTGCTGGGCGGAGGTGAGCAGGTCCCACTCGATCGCGAGGGCCGAGGCGAGGTGCTGCTTCGAGGGGGGCACGCGGACGATGGACTTCGTGACGGGGTGGCGGAGGGGGCGAGTGTCGAGGTGGATTTGGAGGGCGCCTGTCGTAACGAACACTCATTAGAAAACCATCCATCCCTCTCTCTCTTTCTCTGGATTCCGAGAAAGAAGAAGAAGTTCGCTTACCGTCAACCTCTTGCACGCTAACATCGTTCCAGAACCTCCTCTTCAGCCCGGCAGCCCTCGCCGCCGCGCCTCCGGCCTTGGCGTCCGCCGCGGCGCGGATGTTGGTCGCCTGCTTGAGCATCTCGGCCTGCCTCCTCCTCCGCTCCACGCGCGCGCGCAGCTCCGCGGCGCGGTCGTCTTCGGCGGTGGGCGGCGCCGGCGGCGGTCCCGTGCCGACTACGGGGGCCACCTCGGCGGGCTTGAGAGGGGTCGTCGAGATCGTGCGGAGGCATGGTCGTCCCGCCAAAGGCGAGCTGCTGCTGCTGCTGCTGCTGCCGGAGGCGAGCAGGCGCAGGGGTAGACGTGTTGTCGGTCTCATTGTGTGTAGTTTGCGACACCTGTGCCCAAGATGCTGGAGGGTGGTGTTGAACTACTGAAGCTGCGGCGCAAGGTACAAGTGGACGTTCAATTATTTTTTGGTAGCTTCGCGGGGATTTCCGCCGGTGAACAGGGGTCTGATTGGCTGCATGCATGGGTGACATTAGACGGGAACGAGCTCGGACGATGAATTAGGTGAGCGATCGGTGTACGAGACTGCGACGCGGTGCTACCGCTGTTGTCATCCATCATCGTCTCCGAAGGCATACCCTCACGTCTATCCGAAAACACGGGCTGCCACGTTTTGAACAATGCATCTTATGGCTACGCTTCTTAAAGCTGCAAACACTCGGCATCGCGCCTCGCTAAACTTCTACGCCCAGGTGTAGTAGTAATACAAAATTTGAACTCGCCCCAATCCATTAGTAAGGCGGCTTCGTGACGTTTCCCAAACTGAGCTCCCCTGCTCGGCTATCAATCCCATTAAGAAGCTCATGCAAATCCATCCCTCCTCCCGAAACCATTGACGTGTCTCCTCTGTGCGACCCGTGATACAAACTGTCACCGCCTCTGCTGCTTAGATCTCTCTTCGCCGGCTTCACCGCATAATCCTGTATGGATATCGAAGATGTGAGCCCGCCGATGTGCCCTGGTAGTGGCGGCACTGGCGGAACCTCCTCGCCTTCATTCTGCTCATACAGCGGGTTGGAGTTTAGCGGTCCGCCTTTACTTGACTGCGACGCCGACCGTGTGCGGCCTAGCGATGCCCCACCGCCGTTCTCTATCTGCGACGCCGGGTTGAAGCTGAGCTCAGATGGCGTGAAGTCGTAACTGACCATGCTGTCGCTATCACTATCATGGTGCAGCCCGGCCGAGGTGCCTATCGGTGTCGCTGGTACTTGCCCTGTGAGAACAGCCTTGAGCTGGTCAACCGACGCGACAATACCCCTGCTAGAATCAGAGGGAGACGGCGATACACCACTGCGGACACTGCTCTTGCGCAGTTTGCTCATGGGAGACAAGCCAGTCTGTGCGGTGTTTGGGCGGAGGCCTTGCTGGCTGCCGGCCGGTGAGGACGCCCCCGCGTGGCCGTTAGCGCCATTGACCGTCAAGTGTCGGTTGGTTCCCATAGTGCCGGTCTTGGAACCAGCCAACGACTCTGACTTGCTTCCCGCTTGGAGGGCCAGCATGGCCGACTCTTTCGACCATTCCGCTAGCATGTGCTCGCGGAAAGCTGTGGGCAACTCGTTTCCAGGAACAGCGGGAACTGTGCTAAGCGACGAACTAAGGATCGGATGAGAAAAGTTGCGTCCGGGAGATTGAGGTGGACTAGATGGCGGTGAGATACTGGTATCGATGTAACTTGCGGCAATGCTCTCGACAAGTGATGTTCGGTCATCGAACGGTAGGAGGGCTTCCGACTCGACCTCGTTGGCGGGCATTTTGGTGAGCGCTGTAGGCACGCCTGGAGTAATAGTCTCCATGGGAGGTGGGGGGATGGCAACGCCCTCGGTCCAAAAGTGCTTGCTGCGGCGTCGAATAACCTCGTTCGTAATCGCACGACCGACAACGGAGTTTTCAATGTCGAATCGTTCGGTGACAGCCCAGAAGTACCCATGAGCGAGACTACCGAGACGTACCTTCTGCACAGGTGTCTCAGCGTCAGGAATGTCCTCCTGCAGACGGAAAACCATGGGCAATCCGTACTGCACTGCATTAACGCCCAGTCGGATAACCAGTTTGTTGAGAAGCACATGAAGCAGAACCATGTCGTAGTCGTAGTCTACATACTGCAACGCGTTGTCGTAGATGGCAATATGGAGAAGCTGCAGGAAGTGCGAGCGATGCCGGGAAGGCTTGTCTCGGTTGTTGGAGGCGCTGGACGCAGCCCGTTGAGCAGCGCTGCCGGGCTGGAGCTCGCGGCTGTTCTTCAACGAGGATCGGTGGTGCTGAGCGTTCTCATCCCGGGCCTTCAAGTCTGCCGCTGTTGTTTCTCGGTCGAGCCATGTTAACAGCGCATCAACATACGCCTTCCTGACCTCGCCATCAGGGTCTTGCAGGAGCCATTGTGTGTTTTCCCATGTTTGAATGGGAACCTTGTTTCTTGATAGGTTCAAGTTGCCAGACATCTGCGCTCTTGGGTTGGCCACGAGGAGAATGTTCTTGATAGCCTTCAAAGCCGCAGTCTTGGCAATATTACGTGAGAGGTAGGTCTCGAGATGCGAAGTCTGGCTCCCGTTTGCGTCGTCCTGTGAAACTGGCTCGGCGTTTTCTGCCTGGGGCGACGAGTTGGCGCTTGAGGACTTGGAAGGCTTCAGTCGCAGCAAAATCGTCAAGATCATGTCTGAAATCTGATCCGCGTAGTAAACGTGTGTTGCCAGATCGCCAATGCAGGACTGAATACGGTCAAGCAGTTCCCGCCTTTGAGCGGCGACATCTGCAGAAGCCTGAGGAGAAGAAGGCGGCCCTCCGTCAACCTCTGATTCCCCCTTGCCGAACCCTCCAGGTAGTTGAATGAGCTTCTTCATATGCTGAATCAGACCCAACAAAACATCCATCGCGCTAAGTCCGATCAGGTTGACATCAGACCGCAGCAAGGAACCAATCATGGCGGTTAATACCAAATGTATCTTCAGATTATCGTCCTTGACGGGGGATTTCACAAGATGATCCAATGCCGTCACTAAGATGACGTAACGGTCTTGCACCGGCGCCCATCGTGCGATGGTGTCGTAAACGCTGATTGCCCATCCGTGATCCCTGGCGGATTTCTCGTCCGTCTTGACAACGGAGTCGCCATTTGCGACACGTTTCTCGACGAACTGGAAAAGAGCGGCGGTGGCAGAGTGGATCTGCGGTCGGTTGGGGGCGATGAAGATCTGCTTCAAGCACTGCAAGGCGAGCACACCAACGTCCTCTTCGGCGAGCTTGTCGACATCCATAGCCGTTCCTGTCAAGGCAATGGGATTTGCCTCGCCCGTTTCACCAGTCCCCTGAGTCGCAACGCTCGTCCTACGGCGAAGCTTTTCAGTCTGGACCTTCTCCTCCATCCGTACCCGCCCGAGTATAGTCTCAAGAAGCTCATCGTCGTCCCACCAGAGGTTGTCCAATATGACGGGAACAATCACATCAAACTGACGGCCAGTGACAGACGACAAAGCCTCCGACGAGGACACACTCCTGATCGCTTCCAACCCAGCGTTCCTCCATCGCATCAGCACAGGTTTGCTGGACGCTCCCTTTCCAGGGTTTTGGCGGGTGGAGGCGAGGGAGGCGTAGGTGCGGACGATGGATTCGTACTGGGCGAGATAGGCTTGATCGGCGAAGGAAGACGACGTATCATGGTTCTCGCAGAAGGCTTCAAAGGTAGGGATAGATGCTTCGACCATGGTTATATCTTTGGAGCCGAGGATGAGGTCGAGAATTTTCAGCACATTGGGAGCGACGAGTGGCAGGTCCTTTGGGGCCTTTTCGATCAAGGCCGTAAGGATTCGCAGGGTAACTTGAACATTTCTGAGCGGAGAATTGTCAGCAAAAGGCTCACATGTCGAGATTCACAGGGGGCGAACCCGATGCGCTGACGCCAGACATCGCTGGCTGTCTTCTTTTCCAGAAAGGAACCAATCTTTTGGATTTTGGAGCGTCGCGAAGTAGCATAGAACAGCAAGTAGCTTAACTCGCTGGAATTGGGCTTAACATCAACAGCGCCCTTCGTAGTCCGCGGATAGCACTTCAGGACCAAAACCTGATGCTTTGGGCGACATTTTTGCTGGATCGCGTTCATGGCGTCGGGGGGCTCGGGGCCCGGAGAGCGAGGGGAGTCAAGGAGAGACTACCGGGTGGCTGGTAGCAGCGTATGGCAGCGAAAAAGCATCGAGGTTGGATATAGCTATTTGGAGGCGGCGCGTCAAGATGTTGAAAGGAGAATCGGACGTCGGCGTCGTCGGTTAGGGTCGCGAAAAGCAAGAAAGGAACGAGGCATTGGAGAAAATAAAGTGGAAGCTGGCGTAAGTAGGACCAGCGGCGGGCGAAGGATGGGTGTGGCAGACAAGACACCCGACAGAAGCAGATTCCAGTCAAGGTCTAGCCAAGCCAAGCCAACACAGGGGACGACGAGTCGGACCGGGGGGTGTGAGCGTGGGTAGATTGAAGCGTGCTAGGTTCCGTATGAGAGAAAAGGCACCAAAGAGGTCCCAGGTGGATAAAGGGAAAAAATTAGGGACGTGGCTGGCCTGTGAAAATCGCGCTTTCCAGGTCGTGGAGGACATGGATGGTGACAGTGGTGCAGGTCAGCAGCGAGAGGTGCCACGGGGCGGGAGCGCTTGCCGGGCGGACTGCGGACTGACGACTGCAGCACGCTGGAGCTGGAGGAGGCGGGTGAGGTGGGTGCTGGACAATGGGCCGAGAGTGATGGCGGGCGACGGGAGCTTGCTGTTGTTTTCCACCTTACGGCAAAGTTTCTACTGATAGACCGACCTGCCCACAACACCACCCTCCAATCCTGCGATTGTCGTCATCACCCAGCTCCATCGTCTTGCTATTGGCCGGTTGAGTCCCAAAGCAGACTGATCGGAAAAGGTTGACTCTCTCATTTCATTCCATCTCAAGATCGAGTCTCCAACCATGTTCTGGGCATCTAATGAAAAGGAGAAGCCGCTGAAAACAATATGCAGCTGGAACACATGCTCAGACAAGCGTTGGCTACCTACGATGCAAGTGTCAAAGACTATGCCTGAAGAAACGCACATGGCGAGCAGCCCTGCTCTCGTGTATCTGAGTCTCGAGCATGTGCGAAAGAAAGACGCGAAGATGGATGGCAACGATTAATCTCGCGGAGCCATCCCAGCGTCCGATGCACCGGCTCGCAGCGGAAACGCGCGTTTGCTCAGTCGCACGTCCAGCACGGAGGGAGTCTGGGATTCCCACCACTCGGTCGCCCCTTTGGGGGCTAGCGTGACCCCCGGTCTGAGCTTCGAATCTCCTATCCCTGCAGCCCTGTGCTGGAAGAGGGGCAAAAGGGGTTTGGGGGATTCCCACAGCGTGCCCGTATCGGCGTATCCAGACCTCATTACGATGGACGGGGCTGCAATATTTGGGGTAGGTAGGGGAGCACTATCGAAGGCTATTGCGGAATGCCAATTTGCCGTACCGGTATCTTGTTGTGATATTGCGATGGCCACCTTCGCCAAACAATACGAGACAGAGGACCAAAGAATGGAAGTCAGGTATCGACAAAATCGCCAGCGAGCAATCCATACCTCAGCATTTCCACCCTGCAGGATTGGCAAGGTGGCCTGGCTGCAATGCTACCACACCCAAGCTGTCTGACACCAACGAGCATGATGCTGTGCGAAACCAAGAAAAAGGCACACCTCCCTTCGCCTCACCATGCCGCCTGCCGTTTCTCCAACTTGATGCAGACTCATGTACAAATACTTTGGCCCCCTTGACTGTCATTGGGCACCCGTTTCATCGCCGCTATGCCCTGCCCTGGCATGCACTGAGACCTGTTGCCGACGAACTCACGATGCGGCGGCCCCAGCAGCTTGGAGCCAAACATACAGCGATCCTCCCTCTATTTTGGGTGTTCCGGTTCTCTCTGCCAGGTGTTTGGGAGCGAGCGTTGCGTTTGGGAAAGTCTGGGACGGGTAGATGCCTGGGATGATCCCGCCTGTTCGGACTGCACTTCATACAGGTGCTCAGACGCATCTACACAGGCTCTGTCATGGCCTCCCGTCCACTTGTATTCCGGGCGATGCACTCTCCGAAGTAGCTTACCTCCGTAAAGCCGCTTTAGCTCATTTCAGGTAGACCTGCAGTGCTGCAGAAGTTGGACTTCTTTTTTTCCTGGCTTCTCTCTCGCCCTTGCCCCTTTCCATATGATTGACATGAGGCATTTCGCAACGCGGCGTAGGTATGGCCGAGGGAGAGGTTGTCGGCGAGGTCTGTGCAGACGAAAGGGCCGGGCATATTGCGTTGAAGCGTTCCACCGGGTGCTTCTTTCCTTCCTTGCACCTGTCACCACCTCCCTTTCTGCTGCATTCTGCAAGCCTCACATCACATCAGGCACCTACCTGCACATCGTCCAATTGTTCAGAAAGGCAGTCACCGCCGTCTCGTCCCATGTCGTCAGCATCCCGTCCCATCCAAGGCATCCCGCCCCCACGCATGCGCACCGCTAGCACAATCTGCGCATTCCCAACTGTTACATAGTAGCTTTGCAACATGGACCTTTTTTCATCCATTCTCTTGTTCACGTCTTCTCAATATGTGTCACCTCCACCGTTCCCCTTCCCTCATTACTGAGACCTGCAGCTGCCACGCCAGCTTCCTTATTGATCAATCACCCAAATAGCAGATCCCAAATCCACTGGGATTGCGGCGGTGACACTGCCCGTTCTCTGGTTGACTTCAGCCCTTGATTCTCCGCTGGCATCTTGGCATGTGAAGTCTTTTCCCCCTCGCCACATGCCGTTCCAACCCCTCAACCCCTCTGATAATGACAACTCACCACAGGCCTCCACTTGGACCCGGATCTCCCCCGGGTTATTCTCTCGGCCGGCCAGCTGCTTTTGCTACCGCCCGTGGACACTTGGAGCATGGGACGCCGTTCCCGCCCTCTTCAGCCCACTTCATGCCATCGCCCAGCCATGGGTGGGTGTCAACAGCACCATGACGAGCGTTTTAGGAAGCAGACCACCTGAATTGGTCCTGCTCGAGCCTGCTCGAGGCATCTACCACCGTATCCACGACCAATCATCTATCGATCCGATCTACATGTGTGCCACTTCTCCGCATCCCCCGCTCTCTCCGGGGTCTTTGCATCTCCGATGATCCCGATGCGGCCGATCACACGGGGCGCCGTTCATGGACACAAATGGCAGGCTGCCAGCTGACATGCCGAGTTCATCTTCGTGACCTCGGAAGATTAGGTTGCTTCTCGTGTACCGTTCCCGTCGCCTTATCAGTGGCCCATCCGTCAAAAGCGTCCTTCCGAACATTTTCCTCGAGAGCTGACCTGACGCTCTCACTCAGCTGAAGTCTATCGTTGGATTACACGGCACTTTGGGGTACCGCATAGCAGCCCTGCAGTGGTTCATTCTGCGATGTAAAAAGCTATCTCTGCAAATCTCATCACACGACGAGAATATCGTCACAACGGCCGTAAACTCACTCACGCGCCCTCATTTTCTGGTTTCGCCAAGACGTCGCCGTCCCGATCTCAACGTGTCCGCCTCCACGCGCCAGAGCAGGACACCAAGAACGCCGCTGGCGACAACGTCGAGGACAGAAACGGCACAAACGCAAAGTTCCGTCGCTGTGGTTCTAAGCCACATGGCATTCTTCAAGCCCAAGAGGCTATCTAGAGCTTCGGATAGCTAGCAGTAGCGTCCATCACGGCTATCGTTGCCGTCTACTCGATTTACCCGATAGCAATGTCAAGATCATCTTGGCCGTATTGAATTGGCAAGCTTCGTACGGTCGTCAAGCAAGTGTTTGGCTTTGCGACGTAAGGTCACGAATACGACGCACAGCAGAGATGAAGTCGGGTCAATCATAGCTGATTGGTCCCTGAATCAATGCAACGCACCCCGGACAACTCGACTTTGAGTGGATCCCATTGTCGATCCCACTTCGATCTCTATGGAAGGTGTCGTTCACCGAGCTCACCGAATGAGAAAAAGTCGGGATGATTCAGACACGAAGACCCCCATACAGACGTATTAAGCTCGTAGACAACTCCGGCAGGTTTACCCAGAAGTTACGAGCCAGTAGAAATACCGTACGGAGTTTTCTCCGGAAGGCTAAGGCTCACCACCTCCTCAACTACACCAAGTGGATTCACCTCTCCCATGTTTTCATCGTTCGCAGTTGTTCCGCACTTATCAACTTGAGCGTGCCGGCAGTAAAATTGGGCCCACATGTGGTTCAGTTATACGGCTCGACTGTTTTTTGCAACTGCACATCTGTGTAACCATGAGAAGTCGGCCTTCCCAGAAGTCTGGCCAACGGCCAACACCATGTCCCAAGCACGGCTTGATTCCCAATATCCAGGTGTTCTTCTGACGATACCTGTTGCCAAGAGTTTTAGTAGGCCGTAAGTGCGTAGCCAATGGGGGCTGCCATGGGGAGGCCGTTGTTTGCCGCGTTCGGGAGGATGTCTCACATTCCAGACATGGCTGTCTGTTCCTGTCAATCGAAAACCTCGTCGAAGCCGAAGAGGACGATCACTTTGACCAGAAATGGCTTCAATTGCGCTGTAAGATTTCGGGAAGACAGCACAGACAGCACCTCACAGACTCTATCTGTCAACATGTCTGAGTGTGTCGGCCAGAACCTCGCGTGGCTGGCGCAACGCTTGGGATGACCGGCAGGGGAGGGATCGCATGCAGAAGGCTTCGGAGCAAGCACGTTGGCTTGTGGATATCCGCCCTGCTGGGACCGTCTAATACGGAAGTGATGGACGTCCAGAATTACTTGGCCACGCGGCTGAAGAACTACCGAAAGTGATCTGGCCAAGGGACGGGAGACCTAGAGTGAGGAAGTTGGGCAAAGACAAACCCGCATGCAGTTGTGTCGAGAAGGAAACGGCGATGACGACAGGCCATCTCTTTATCGACCTTTGAGCCCCAAGCAACGCCAACCACTCTTAGTGCGAGCGCGGGTCGAGCCCCGGCTGCAGCCTCACCCTTCTCGCCCGTCGACCAACAACAGGCAACCCCACCGCCGATTTCCACCAACACAGCCAGACCTGTCCCATCTGGTCCAAGCTGAGCGCTCTAGAAGCTGGCAATTCGGGGTGGCGCCTCGTTCTTATTTTCTTATTTTTACTTGCAGCTCTTCCCTTCCCTTTTTTGATAGCCTTGTCTCCCCAGGGTTTTCATCGCCTTCAACTATCAAAAGGGATTTTCCACACCTTCCTTTCCCCAGCTTCACAATCCTAGGATTCCGCCAGAGTCAACAGAGTATTAAATTCATCATCGCCTCGCCCAGGATGAAGTCTGGAGTCCTCGTCGCCGTCGCCGGCGCCGCTGCGCTGACCTCGGTCACTGCCTTCACCCTGCCCTTCCACTTCGGCCGCCGCACCATCCAGGGCCACGGATACCTCAGCATTCCGGTCAACGAGGTCAAGCCCGATATGAGCGAGTTGTCCAAGCGGGACGCTTTCGAGGTTCTCATCAACAATCGCCAGTTCTACTACTCGATGGACAGTGAGTAACACCGGTCCTTCCCAATGCGGACTCAACTAATAAAAATTCACTTCATAGTCATGATGGGTACTCCCGGTCAGAAGGTTACGGTCCTTCTCGATACCGGCTCTTCGGAGCTCTGGGTCAACCCTGACTGCAGCACCGCTTCCACCGCCAGCCAGGCCCGTCAGTGCTCCTCCGCCGGCCAGTACATCCCCCGCAACAGCAAGACCCCGCCCATCGGCCCCTTCGACTCCCGGAAGCTCAACTACGGCGACCCTTCTCAGCCGTCCACCCAGACCAGCGCCGAGATCGCTTACTACAGCGACACCATCGGCCTCGGCTCCGGCACTGTCCTCAATCAGACCTTCGGGGTCGTCACCAAGAGTAGCGGCATAGCAACCGGCATCCTTGGTCTCGCCCCCGACCTGCGCAGCGGCTACTCTGCGGGCAAGCCTTACAGCCTGGTTCTCAACAGCCTCAAGGACCAGGGCGTGATCAACGTCCGCGCCTTCTCCCTCGATCTGCGTCACGCCGGCTCGGACACTGGTGCTCTCATCTTTGGCGGTGTTGACAAGGGAAAGTACATCGGTAAGCTCGAGAACGTCCCCCTCATCGCTGGTTCTCGCAATGAGCCCCGGTAAGTTTCATCCCCTTTTCCAAAAGTCATCCCGTGTAACTCTCATCTAACGAAACCCCAGCCTTGCCGTCACGCTCGGTGGACTGGGTCTCTCCCTGCCCAACAGCCAGGCCAAGACTTACTCCATCTCTGACGACGACAAGAACGTGATGCTCGATTCCGGCACCACGCTCACCCGCCTCCACCCCTCCCTCGCGAACCCCATCCTCGCAGACCTCAAGGCTACAGCCGATAGCGACGGATACTGGGTCGCCGACTGCAACCTCCGCACCCCGCCCTTGTCCAACGGCGGCAGCGACGCCTACGTCACCTTCCAGTTCGGCCGCAAGGTGCTCCGCGTGCCCCTGAGCGACTTCATCCTCGACATCGGCCCCAAGACGGGCGTCTGCTACGTCGGCCTCGTCACGACCAGCGATCAACAGATCCTCGGCGACAGCGTCCTGCGCGCGGGCTACTTCGTCTTCGACTGGGACAACCAGGCCGTTCACATCGCTCAGGCCTCGAACTGCGGCAAGGAGCAGATCATCACCCTCGGCAAGGGCACGAGCCCCGTCCCGGACTCGGCCGTCGGGCTCTGCGAGGGTCCCTCGGGCGATGTCGACAGCAGCAGTGGAGGTTCAACGACAGTAAGTACCACCACCACCGCCAAGCTTCAAGTGTCGACCGGACCCATCGACGCCCACGATACCTCTTTTTCAATCTCCTTTACCTTGCCGACCTATGGGCCTGTCACGCCTACTGCTTCTGTCTCTGTCTCTGCCACTTCCACTGCTGCTTCGACCGCTCAAGAGACCTCCAAGACATTGACACCTTCTTCGCAGGCGACCTCCTCCTCTGGCACCGGCACCGGCACGCAAGGCACAGCCTCGTCGACCACATCCTCGAGCGACGCACACTCCGCGGCCTTCTCCTGGAGCTCCGACTCAAGAGATCTTTGTCTGCTCCTCGGCAGCCTCATGACGCTGGCGGCTGTCCTTTGGAACGTGCAAGACCCTTTCTTTGGATAAATGCTTTCATCGAGCTTTATTCTTCTTTTTTTCAACTTCGTCTTGGGCGGCTGGCTTCCTTGCTTGCAATCTTTTGGGTGACTGGGGGAAAAAAGCATGACTTGGCTTGGGTTTGCTTTGATTGAATGGACTGATTGCATATGAGACTCCCAGAAAAAACGAACATCGGGTTCTCTTGGTAATGCATGCACGCATTGGGTGGAGTGTGGAATCTTTTCTTGGCATTGGCCGCGGTTAGGAGGGACTGACTGCATTGGGACGGCATGGATTTTGTTGCGCCTGTGCTGGGTTCAGCCAGGCACTCTTTTCCTTTTCCCTCTTTCTTCGCTTTCACGACCCGTTATGATACCAATGAAGATGAACAGTGGCTTTCTGTAGAATAGACAGACAGCCTTATTCCAATAACGATTACTTCAGCATCACATATGGGCTGCTGCCCTTCATCCAACTGAGCCCTTTCAAGTTTCTATTAAGGCAACTATAAGCCAAGTAACTGAAAGGGATTTACCACCAGAAAGCGCCGCCTACATAAGAAAGTCTCTCTTTCTCTCTGTGTCTCCTCTCTCCTCGCTAATTCTTCTCTTCAGAGTCTAGAATCGGAGAATTCGCCGAGACACCAGCCAAACCCCTTCCGGCCATGCGGGCAGCAAGCAACCCAACAAGCTGGATTCAGCCAACAACGACGACCCCGTAGAAAGAAGGCTGGCTACCTTTCACCCGTCTCGCTACCCTCGCCGAGGTGGAAATTACCGGCAGCCTGGGGCTCCGGAGCACTCCTCTTACGGCTAGGGCTCAAGTTTAAACAAGGTCCCTCAACCCCTCGGCACCACGTCTCCCGACAAGGCGGAGACAACCTGGGCCCTTGGGCGGTGAACCCCGCCAGAGACATGTGTCTCAACGCTCAGCTTTGCTTTTTGGCAACTTCCCAGCCCCGTCGCCACGTGTGGCCGGGTCCAACATCAATCTGCTTGCGTCGAGAGGCTGAGACTTACCTTACTTTAATGGCAAACGGGAGAGCTCAGGTATTCTTTCTTCCTATGAGACACTGAAGACACTGCCCGGGAAGCCGAGTTTGTGTGAAAATCAAATTGTACCGCTGAACTAACTAACTTTTGGGTATCTAGCTAAGAGCAAAGTGTTCAAATGCCACTTTAAAAGAGCCTCAAAGGACGGCAGAGCTATGCTATAATGTCAAGAGCAAGATAGTTTGGCGTAAAATGTGGCCGATATATCGTCTCCAATGACGAAATCTCTCTCCTCATGAATGCACCAGCCCCCGCGCCAAGCTCTTCTATAAACGCAAACGCAAACGTAAACGCAGAAACCGCAAAACTCAAAGTACGCCTCATCGTTCCATCCTCTCGGGACCATCGTCCTCATCGCATCTAAGCCTTTGTCTTAGCCTTCTTGTTGGCGGTAGTGACGCCGGCTCCATCGTTGGCACGCTTCCTCGTCTTAGACGAGGGAGGCTTGGGGTAGTCCCAGGCGGCTGGGAGGTCAGGCAAGATGCTCTTTTGGATGGCATCGGCTCGCTTCTCCTCATTCAACGTTTCAAGAACAATGTTGCGAGATGTCAGAGCGAAGCGCCGCATACCCTTGGGGTCGACTGAGTGCTTCAGCAAAGTCAGATGTAAGTCTTCATAAAAGGGGACGAGCAGTCATACCTCGTAAGCCTGATGGATGCGAGTTCCGTGCATCACCACCATATCTCCGTGGCGTACAGGGAACTTAAGGCAAGGAAGGCAGTCCTTCTTGGCTCCCACGTACTTCTTCTTGTAGCGGAAGAGCATCTGGGCGGGGCTGCCCAGAGAGAGAGTGGCCACCGTAGGGCCCAGGGTGTCTTCACCATCGTCGTGGAACTAAGAACGCATTAGCCGCATGAAGAGTGATTGTAACTTGATCCACTTACGTTAATTTTGTCCTGCTCCATGTATCCCAGAGACAACACCTCGTTGAAGTCGACGAACTCATCAGAGATGGTCTCGCATCGACTCGCGTCCATGTCTTCGTCTCGGAACGAGGCGCTGGTCTTGTCGACAGTGATTCTGCCGGCCCATTGCATCCGCTTGAGGGCACCAATAATTGAGTTGGGCGCCTCGCTGAAGGGCTTCGAAGCGACTGCAACAGCGAACTTGTAAGGAGCACCCCAGTTCTGCATGAAGTGACGGGTAAGCTTCTCGCTCGGGTCTACAATATGTTAGCTCAGTTCTTTCCAGGCAGGTCTGATCAGAGGGGAATTGACTCACGGTTAGGGTGGATGGCAGGCTTCCGCTGAAGACCAAAGTTGTCCGTGGCTGTCTCATGGAGAAGGTTGAGCCACATATCGTCCGCGCCGCCCACTTCCGCGTTGATGGCCCTGGTCGATCGAAAGACGGTAACAGACCCAAGAACCACCGAGGTCTTGGCCGGGTCAGGAAGGAGATACTGATCCACAGTGTATCCATTCACAGTGTAGGTCTTCTGCAAGATGTGAGAGGTGGCAGTCCAAGGCTTAGAAAAGATCATTCTGGCAGTACGATCTTCCTCGGCGTGAACGTGGCTCAGCGGGTACGGTGCAGGCCTAGCATTCAATACGAAGTCGCAGTCTGAGGCCTCGCAAGCCCAGCCTGTCCAAAACTTGCGTCTCGAGCAGCAGCCGCACCTGGGGCAGACCATGCCAATCCGCATTTGCTTCTCCGTTCCCAGATAGCCGTCGGCCGTCGTGCCAGGAAGGCTGGGCTTCAACAGGAATCCAGCTGGGAGGACGTTGTTGGTTCGCTCCTGGAGGAAGTTCTCTGAGTAAGTCAAAGAGTTGGTGTCGACTCCGTCCGGGAATTCGAAGTAGGCCTCGCAGGTCTTGTTGAGACAAGTCCACCCATCAGCAAAGATCGTCTTGCTACCCACATGACAATGTTCACACCAGGCCAAGAGAGCAGCGCAGGGCGAGGCGAAGGTAAGATCTTGGACATTGATGTTGGGGGGAAAGACAAACGCATCGCTGCATCTGCCATTCAGACAAGTCCAGGTCTGAGAGAAGATCTGGATGGACTCGCTGTCGCATGTTGTGCACGTATGCGGTCTCTGGGGGAAACCAGCCGTCGAAGCAGTTGGCTGGGCCCCGGGTTCCCACCAAGATGGCGTGCTCCGGTCTGTTTTCTCAAGGCGAACCTTCCAGATCGAAACGCCCTTAAAGGTCTCATCAGAGGTGCTGGTATCAATCTCAGACCAGATGTCTGTGATGGTGAAGAAGTCCAGCACATTGTAGACATGGTTGGGCTTGAATGATACCAGGGGATACTGGTCACCTGCCAAGGTATTAGTCCCCGTTTCAAGTAACCGGACAAGTTGGCTACTTACCGAGAACAACCGCAACAGGAAGATACTGCTCCTTGGCAGCAATAGCGGCGTTGAGAAGGCTCTCAGTAGCTGCGCCAGACTCTGTGCGAACGTAGACTCCATCTTCATTCTTCTTCCGTCCACCTCCGCTATTGTTATGTAAGTATGTTTTCTAGAAAGAGGATAGTAACAACTTACATCGTAGTGATGACGACCTCCGCACTGAGCATGTCGCGTACAGAGACATGCTTGTTGATGAGAATACCTCGGGCGATCTTTCCGTTGGTGTACATGCTGCTCTCGTGCGCTTTGTAGTAGCCCACGCTGTCGCAAAGAGCCTGACGGTTGTCGGCCCAGACCAGAGCGGTGTTAGAAGAAGCAACCGCCATTGTTGAGAGTGACGGTGGAGTTGAAAATGACGGTGAATTTGAGTGCACAAGGCTGTGAGTTGATGTGAAGAGGTAGTTGAAAATCGGCGCGCTCCAGGTGACAAACGATATATATGAAAAGCTAGAAGGGGTAGATCGAAGTCTTGAAGCTGGTTTCAGTGGCGGCTAGAAAGAACGAGCAGAGTAGGTTAGTTAGGAACTGTGAAGGGGACAGACGAATGTGGAAGGCGCGCTGGGGCAGGGGATAATGGTTGTTTTGAAATTTCCAGAGGCTAGAACAATGAAGGTTCTAAAGGAGGCGCGTCCAAAGTGTGAGAATGCAGTCGAAGCTTCCCTCTGGCAAAAGGCGAGGTCGTTCTTGTAACATAACCTCCTAACGCGACAAAAAGGGGAGGAATGGGGTAAAGAAAGAACGAGGGGTTGGGATATTGCGCGTGAGAACAAGAAGAAGACTTACCTCAACGTCAGAGACTTGTCTGATGCAGGCTGGCACTGCGTTATGATAGTCTGTGAAAGCTGAAGAAAGACTTGTAGTGGTTGTGGAGGAAGAGGATAGAGGGAGGAGGAAATGTGACGGTGCTTTTGTAAATGATGGAAGGGACCGGGGAATCACGTGGGGGAGAACACACAGCGCGGGAAAGACCACGCTTGTTCGTTCTTGCAGTATGAAATGCGATGGGAAAGAAGGTAAGGTGTATGGATGGAAAGGACTCTGAAGGAGTCACGCGGGAGAAATGGGCAGTAAGGGAAAGACCGCGCTTGATTGTTCTTGGAGCAGGAAAACCAACCTCAGAGTTGGAAAATTAAAACTCAAAGAGTTAAGTGATGTAGGGTAGCGCTGAGTCTTGTTATATTCCAGGTGAAAGATGCTTCGGGAGAAAGGTTGTTGGTGGTTGTGGTGGAGGAAAAGAATGGAGGGTGGAGGAGGTGTGAGGGTGATTTTATAGACGGTGGGAGGGACTAAGGGAGTCACATGGGGCGCCAAGCATCACAGGAAAGACCGAACTTGGCCGTTCTTGCAGGACGCAACACGATGGGAAAGAGTGCAAGAGGCAGATGGCACGGACGGAAGGGACGCTGGGGAGTCACTTTGAGACCAGCACAGGACAAGGACGAGAGGTGAGTGACGAGAATGGGGACGAGGGACGAGGCATGAAGAAAGGGGAAGAGGGCAGCAACAAGAATCTTGAAGATGGTGCTAGAAGGGCGCAGTGTGCTGACCTCGACTGGACTTCGAAGCCTTGGGTTTACCTTAGGCAGATTATGCAGACAGAGGAGAAAAAGTTAATTAGTGTTAGTGGTCGGTGTATGAGAATTGTGCGATAGAGGGTGCCTGGAGCCGAATGTGCCTTCAAGTAGTGAGGCACAGGAACTATGACGGAGGCACGATCTGGGAAGCGAAGCGAGGCACAGCATCAAGTTACACCTTCGCGACTGGGGAAGATTTATACGTTCTTGCAATTCAAAGAACGAAGAGAAGCAGAATAGTGAAGGTTTATAGCAAAAGTTCGTGTATTGAGAAGGAATGGATTATGCTCACAGGTAATGTGTTCACTTTACTGGCAGACAGTTCATGTCAGTGCTGAGCGCTGGACGAGTTTTAGTTGTGATAGAACGGAAGAAGTTTTCAGGGAGATAGAAGACTTCTCAGGGTATGTATTTCAAAGGGAGCAGGAGATGAAGCGTTATGTGGCTAATCTACTAAGCTTCATGGGAATGTGCCTTCGACGGTGGGGAGAGGCGGATATTTTCACATGATGGAAGGGTTTAGGTGCCACGACAATTCATGGAGTTTGAGCAATCATGAGAGAGGAGAGGAACACGGAGTCTAAACTTTATCTCAATAATTGAAAAGAAAGACCGTGGCTGCCCCTGAATACTACGTGGGGTTCTGGTGGCACCTTCGACATTGCACCATGAATTACCAAGTTGGCCTTGCCGCGTCGATTTGTGTGCAAAGTGACAGAGGCAGGATGAAATATGAGGGAGACCGACCTCGCCAGAGACCAACATTATGAGGTCAGGTGGCTGGTGTGTATGCTGCGATTGGTCGACTTGTGAGGGACAACGTGAGGAGGCAGTGAATACTGAAGTTTGCCTTTAAAGAGAGAGGAGGAGAAATTGGATGGAATTTGAATGACGCACGTGTGGAATTGGGACAGACTCTTGCGATACTCGACTCGAAGCTGACGTAGCAGAAGAGGGGGCTTTCGGAGTCTAAACAGCGTGATCGGTTGCGCCTTCGCGATCGCTGTTCATGGAAGGCGCTTGCCCAGTGATAGCGGGGTTAAAAAAATAGCAGAAACGGACTTGCATAGCAACACATGTTGTACTGTGGCTTGGAGCAGAAACTTTATTCGAAGTCAGAGACAGAGCGACCGGAAGGCTCTTTGCGTAGATCTTATGATCGTGAATGACTTCGGATCCTGGCGAGAAGCACACCTTTTTGGGAATGAAGGGAGATTGGATTAGTAGGAGAAGAAGCCGATATAAGACATGACACTCGGCGTTGCAGACTTGAATCTCACGTTATGATGAGGAGGGGCAGAAGAAATCGTTGCCATGGAGGAAGCTCTGCGCTCTCTTGTCTTGATAGTCTGAAATGCGATGCTCTTGGGAATATGCTCTGAGGTAACCTTGAAGCCAATGTCCGCCTAGAAATATTGCTGAGAAATAACAACATTCTTTTTCGCGCAATGAAAGTGAGCCATGCCCCTGCAATCCAAAGATGAGGATGCTGCGAATAACATGCTTTAAAATGCGTTGCGCAAGTACGTGGACAATCCAGACCTGCATATGGCAGAGGCACATGGAGCATTCATTCATTTAGAGCTCTTCATTTAATACAAAGATTTGGGCGACTACTGTGTAGATTGACTTGCTGACAGTGTGTTGACATACAAGACAAACCGAAGAGTAGACTTCGACGCTTCAGGTAGAAGCGCGCAAAGAATTGCAGATAAAGGACCTGAGCTACGAGCCGTGTCTGCTGCCTGTATTGCTCTGGGTAAATCAAAATTCAGAAACAAAGCATCACCATTTGCGACGGCAATTGGATCAGACAAGCCCAAACCCGTCAATCTTGCGTAGACCTCAGAGTCGATTGCTTCTTGTGATGACTTGTCGTTAAACGTTGGTTGCAATGATGACTCAGACGGGTGCGCCAAAGACACTCGTGAAGTAAGTTTTCGGCAAAGAGCCTAATTGGCTTCACAACGATGCGTTGGCGCCGTTGATAATTGTCTAACTCTCAGCAGGGCCAAGTATTGCAAACTGTTGTCAATTGTTCGCAATGCTTGGCCGGGAAGCAAGCAGTAGTCAAGATGCTGGGTTAGCTTGAATGTTATTTCAGGCGTTGCTGTACGGAAACAAATCATGCGGTGTCTGTTCCGCTTTGATATTTAGAGCGGCATGATGAGAATTGCTCATTACTCTGCCAAAGTTGAGGATGTTGCCAGCCCATGGGCCTCCGCATGAACCGCCCCACGAGTGGTCGCGTCGCCCCGTAATGATGCAGATGGAGAGCGGTATTCTTGCGCGGCCCACAAGACGAGGTTGGCAAGAATCCGGGGCCGCGGCGGGAATCAATTCCGCACGGAGATCCAAACAATTGAGTTCCGGGGGGTGACGCGTGGGTCTCAGTTGACGAATGACGCTTGGGTACCGGCATCTCTATGGCCTCGGAAGAATCTCGGTTGGGGGGGCCAGCCGTTTCCTTGGCAGTTGGGGAAGAGCCATTTTGGCCCTCGGTCCCCGCTGGCTAAGCTGCACGCAACGGTAAAACAGAGCTATACATAAACGCCGAGCTGCCACTTCAGCAATGCCGGTAACCAAGGCCCGACCGGATGAGATCTCTTCCCAAGCGCACTATTTCTAAGATGTCAGTCACCATAAGCCATGCGCTGTTTTGATTGCGACATGGATCATGAGTAGGCAGAGTTTAGAGCTATGGGAAGCTCATCGCCGGTGAGCCAATGACGGCCAGGATTGGATGCTGACGCTGCACCTTCGGCTCCTGACATCGGATCGCATCTAGGCCCAGCTGCCGTTAACGCGTTAGCAATTTAGCCACCCAGATGGTCGAAAATGACGGCCGACGGCATGGCCAGAATGACTCGGGAACCTTCCCTTCCCAGCGCTAGACAGGATAGGGCAGGACAGGACGGCAAGATGCCGCACTACCACGCCGCTCTCTCTGCCGAGGTGAATCAAGTCCAAGTCACACCTGCGTGGGGAGAAATGCGGAGAAGTGGGGGAAGCTATCTTTCTCCAAGTCTTGGACGTTCTGCATCTGGCTGCCGTAGCTGCAAGAAGCAGGGGGCTTTCGACGGGGTGCCGTCACAGTTGCCCAGGGCACAGCTGCGCAATGGCGAAAGGGATCTAAACTCGGTCCAGCCCCCCGGCAAGCGGAGGCAGCAAAAGGGAGGGCCCTTGGGTAATGGGGGGGGGGACCTGACCTAGCTGCCGTTCTCTGCCACTTTGCTGTCATTTCTGTTTTCCGTCAAACAAAGCCGGCAAGTGAGCTCTTCTCTACAACGAGCCTCGTGTCCACTTTTTTGCTTCATTCAAAAGTCCCGAAAAACCCCCCATTTTCTGGAGCTGGAGTTGACATTCTCACGATCGGACTTGCTACGCGTGTCACAGGAGCTCACAAGGTCGCGGCCTCTTTTCACTCTGTGTATTCATTCAAGCTAGGAAGTCTCATCGTTCAAGATGGTTTTCACATCGCCAAGTTGGGTCCCCAAGCTGCCCATCGGTAAGACAAGCCCGCCAACCATCCACGCCGTTGCGATGCGGCCAATGCTCATTCTTTCTCCATAGATCCTCCCGATTCGATCACAATCGGCGAGTTCATGAACAATGAGCAATACGGTCGCTACCCTCTCGCCAAAGCCAGAAACCCCTACACCTGCGGTTTGTCGGGCAGAACGTACACAGCATCCGAGGTGAAACAACGAACCGACTACTTGGCGCGGGCGATCTCCAAGAAGCTCGAGTTTGCACCAAACGAGGGCACAGAGTGGGACAAGGTCATTGCGCTCTTCTCCCTCAACACAGTAAGTTGACCTGCTGTAAAATCCCAGGCGATCCCAAACAGCTGTGGCTGACATGTCGACAGATCGATTACATTCCCTTCACACACGCCGTCCACCGCCTGTCGGGCATAGTAACCCCAGCCAGTGCCGCTTACTCGGCTTCCGAATTTGAGCACCAGCTGCGATCGTCCAACGCCAAGTCTATCTTCACATGTATCCCACTGCTCGAGACTGCGCTTAAGGCAGCCAAGGCAGTCAACATCCCCAACGACCGCATCTTCCTGTTGCCAGTTCCTGGCGCTGACCAGAAGACGCCGTACCTCACCGTGGAAGACCTCATTCAAGAGGGCAAGTCGCTACCTGAGTTGGAGCCACTGAAATGGGTAAAGGGACAGGGCGCACGACAGGTCGCATACTTGTGCTACTCCAGTGGCACATCTGGTTTGCCTGTAAGTGAATCTTGGCGAGTGTGGATACTTGTGGCCCGACTAACACCAACTTCAGAAAGCCGTCATGATCTCACACCGAAACGTCATTGCGAACGTCATTCAATTCAGAACGTACGAGTCCGTCGCCAGGAAAGAGCTCTGTATTGAGACACAAGCTGGCTTGGGCCTGCTGCCCTTCAGCCACATCTACGGCCTGGTGGTTGTCGCGCACTGCGGTACTTACCGTGGAGACGGAATCATCGTTCTCCCCAAGTTCGAGCTGAAGCAATTCCTTGCTGCCGTGCAAAAGTTCAAGATCAACTGTTTACCAGTCGTAAGTCTGCCGTTGCTCAGATTCTACTTCCAATGTCTGACTTGGGAAGGTCCCGCCGATTGTGATCCAGGTTATTCGCAACCAGGAGCTATGCAGCAAATACGACCTCACCAGCGTGCGCTTTGTATACACCGGAGCGGCACCCCTTGGCGCCGAGACCGTGGAAGAGCTTAAGAAGCAATATCCGAAATGGAACGTCGGCCAAGGTTATGGTAAGTTTGCCTTCATTCACAATATCGAGCTATGAACTAACATATGCCAGGCATGACCGAGACCTGTACTGTTGTGTGCACGACATCCGAGATCGATATCGACGTTGGGTCCTCAGGATCTCTCGTCCCAGGTACGCGCGGAAAGATTGTCGACCCCACAACTGGCGAAGAGATCACGGAATACAACAAGCCCGGCGAGCTTCTCGTGCAAAGCCCGTCCGTGGTGTTGGGCTATCTCCACAACGAGCGCGCCAACGCCGAGACCTTTGTTTGGCACGAGGACGGCCGTTGGATCCGTACCGGTGATGAGGTCCTTGTGCGCAAGTCTGCCAAGGGCAATGAACATCTCGTCATTGTCGACCGTATTAAGGAGCTCATCAAGGTCAAGGGACACCAGGTCGCTCCGGCCGAACTCGAGGCACACCTCCTTACCCACCCAGCCGTGTCCGACTGCGCCGTCATCCAAGTCCCCGACGAGCGGGCTGGTGAGGTGCCAAAGGCCTATGTCGTCCTCGCTGCCTCGTTCGCCAACAAGCCTAAAGACGAGGTTGCGGCCGCTATCTGCAAAGACGTCGAGGAGCACAAGGCGCGGCACAAGTGGCTCAAGGGCGGCGTCGAGTTTGTCGTTGTCATCCCAAAGAGTCCCAGTGGCAAGATTTTGCGCAGATTGCTACGTGACCGGGAAAGAGAGGCTAGAAAGGCCAAGGGCCCCAAGCTCTGAGGGCCGCGGTGTTGTGGTTTTGTACGACGGATTGGCGTGTTTAGATGGGTATGATTGGTACGAGGCCTTCAACTAGACAGACAGGCGCATCTTGTTTGGATCATCACGTTATATGCGCTCTATGCTTATATTTAGCGATTGCTGTCTACTACCTTTGTGCTGTTTCTGCTGAATACGAGTTCAGATAGACGGTTCCGAAACCACGTGCGTCCGAGCCCCTTGCTTCCCGTGAACTGTCAGCAAGCGTCAGAAGTCGAACAAAAAACAAGGTACATTGCTGGTCAACCCTGAGCTTATTTCTCTCGGCTAGGCCGCTTTCCAACACCGGAACCTAAAATCGCGAAAACACCATTCGTCATCAACTCCGATCTTCAATCGCACTAGCATCCTCGAAACTGGCCAACAGAACCCCATAGGCTCCACGAGCCTCAATGCTTAGTATTCTTAGCATCCCCCATCACACACGACGATCCAAAACACCAAGCCACGAGAAAGTCGCACGAGGCGTAAACAAACCCTTGACCGATCATCAAATATCCCGCGGCAGGAGGAAATAGCATGGAAGCAATCCACAGAACAAGCAGCAAGAAGGACACAAAATACTTGATGCCATTCGCAGGAATGCACAAGAATGTGGGGGCGCCAGGCCCCCGGACCGGGGTCTGAGGCGACATGCCCCGAGCGATGGTCGACAGGGGTGCACCCAGCGCCCAGGGTTGGTTTCGTCGACAACCTCAAACGTCTGCGACACCTTCTTGCAGCGTGGATCCCATCGCTGCCGACTCGAGAGCAACGCGCCAAGCGAAACGCAGTCGAGGAATCCAAGAGTCAGCCAGGCACGACGCACGCTAATCCGCGGCTGACTCCTCCTCCCGACAACCCAGCCCATGTTCGCGAGTTGAAGGCACGATGATTTGATTCGTCCAAGACTCCCAACCCTACGGACAAAAGTGCTCGCTTCAGGTGTACTGCATGCTGACTACAGCCGTTCGCACTGCAACTCCTCGGGAGCCTCAAACAACCTCCCGCCAACCAGAGGGCGATCAGACCCAGACTGACTTGTCCCAACTCTCACACACAACCGAGTCCAGGCGAAACAGCGACAACACAAGCTTATCCCCGTCTTTCGTCCCTGGTCCTTCGCCCGTCGATTTGAGATGGTTCGCTTCGTGACGAGCCTGTATGGCTCGCCTTCAGCCTGAAGACATGTCCTCCTTTGAGAGGGCAGGCCGAACAAGCAACATGACTGGGCCCCAGGTTCGTCAACCCATCCCCCGGTTTTGGTTCACCCCCGAGTGCCACCATTCGGACGGCTGCAACCCATGCCCATGACGGGATGTGCTCGTGCAGCAAGACCGTTTATCCTTTTTCCCGCCCGCCTTAAGATAAACCTAACCTGCCACCCCCGATCCGTCTCTTGTCTCTCTTGACTCTTGATTTCCCCGGGTTTCTGGGAAATTCCGAAAACACCAAAAAGAGTTCCAAGATATTTCCTTTCTTGATCTTCGTGGGAGAGCGACGCGCCGCGAGCTTGGCAGCCAGCAGACCCTTCCTTCTTTAATCTTCGATCTCTTTAATACTTCTTTCTTTTTTTACCTCTTCGTCCAGGATGTTGACCGTCCGCTCTCCAGTCGCCGCCCTGGCGGTGGTGCTCAGCTTCCTGAGCTTGACCGACGCCGCGCCGCAGAATCGAGGAAAAGGAAACGGACGTGGAAATGGAAACAGGCAGACGGCACAGCAGCAAGCCGCAAGGGTGCCGCAAGGTATCTCGCGTGCTACCGACGGGTCCATGATTCTCGACATGACCGCCAACGTCAAGTAAGTACAATCATGCCAGCAACTCGTGTAAGTCACCCGTGATATCTAACAACCTTCAGTGGCCTCGACCTCCGCTTCAAGATCTCCGGTCCCGCCGAGCAATTCACCGCAGCAAGCGGTGTCCCCGGCGCGGCCGCTCAGCCCGGCGCCCAGGGCACACTCGGCCTGAACGTCCTCCTCCACGGCGACGGCGGCCAATCCTTCTTCGACATGCCAAACCAGGGCGTCCAGCAGAACCTCGCCGGCGTCGCCGTCCTCGCTCCCGACCCGAACCTCTTCTGGGGCGGCGGCCAGGGCCTCCAGCGCACCGACGGCGTCGCCCACTCCCAGGCCGTCAACGACCTCATCCAGCAGACGCTGCCGCAGATGATGGCCTTCAACCAGTCCAACGTCTTCTTCACCGGCGTCTCGGGCGGCTCGCTCATGCTCTCGGGCTTCTTCATGCCCGCGCACATGCAGAACTTCGCGGGCAACGGCGTGCTGCTCAACTGCGGCGGCCTCGAGCCCCAGGTCAACGTTCAGGACCCCGCCGCGATCGCCAACACGCGCATCCACTTCCAGAGCACCAAGCAGGAGCTCTCCAACCTGCAGCAGTCCATCCCCGCGGCCATTCAGGCGTACGAGCAGATCGGCACCAGCGCCGGGCTCAACGCGCAGGCGCTGAACGCGAAGCAGACGGTCAACAACTCTCCCAACGGCGGGCACTGCGCGTTCGACGAGCAGGGTTTCGTTTCCGGGATTCAGCTGATTGCGGACAACTACGCGACCATCATGCAGGGCGGTACTGGTGATGTCAACGGTATTGGAAATGTGTTGACTGGTGTTGCTGGCAATGAGAACTTGCAGTTCACCGGCTCGAGCAGGAGACGTGACGAGATCATTGGTTGAGAGGGTGCGGCTTTCTCTTGGAACGAATATGATACCACACCTCTGTAGGGCTAGCTAAAGAAACGAAGATCAACTTAAATAAGCACAGCATTGTTGCCTGTGGTTCTGATGCCTAGGTTCTGCCAGTGATGCGCATGGCTCAGAGACGTGACGGTCAATGTCAGGTTTGAATGTCAATCCCTTTCCATTTCGCTGGCTAGACCAATTCTGACCACAATGATTATAAGTCAAGAAATTCAGTCATTTTGACCGATTCGAATACGTCATGTCCCTCTACCGTGTACAGCACTGCCTCATATTATACCCGCCTTACCGGCATCTCCACGGGAGACCTTTGTTCTGAACTGATCATTTCCTGGGCTGCGATCTCGTTTGCGCTCATCTCAGGCATGGCCACGGGATATGAGCCTTCGAGCTCCATTGGTGGTTGGCGTGGAACACAGTCTGAATGCAGTTGTGCCTTTTGAAACTCTTGTTTATCATTTTCTCCCCGTCGTTGCCTTGGCTTGATGCTGCCAGCTTTTGCCTTCTTCGTCGCCTGAAGAACCAGAAGCCACCTCCAAACAGAAGGACAGCACATAGCCCGCCTACGATGGGGCCAGCAATCCATTCTTTAGCAGAGGAACCTTGGCATTTTATCAGATACAGAGTTTTGCACTACGGGCTGTGGGACTGCATCGTCACCTTACCTGCACCTGTGGGTTGTGTTGACAATACTTGTGGCCTTACCTCAACGACGGTAGCCGTCACAGTGCTAGTCCGCGCATCACCGCCCAACAGAGTGAAGCCGAAGACTTGCGTGCGTATCGTGGTAGTCAGCATCGTTTGGGGATAAGACTGCATTTCCCCAAATGTCGAACAGAAATCCACGAACGATTGCAATTCGTTGTCCAAGGCGCTTCTTGTCCGAGACCTTTGACAATTTCGGCACTCGTCGAGATCTTTTCGGAAACTCGAATCCTGGAAGCATAATGATGGAATCTTCCCAGTTATTTGTGCTCCTACGAGGCAATTCTCTGGCCACTGGTTCAGTTGACTCTCGCATAAAGCAGTCATAGACTAGCCTACCGCATATCGGGCACACCACAGGGGCCGTCTGTGTGATAATTGCTGTTGAAGGGACTGTGGAGGTTCGTCCACCAGGTACTGTTGGCGTTATGACGACCGTCGTTGCAAGCACTGAAGTGTTCGGCTGCGTCGTCGCCGTGACCTGCTGTGTCGTTGCCGTTATCTGCTGCGTCGTTTCTGGCACCTGCGATGTCTGCTGTGTAGTAGTCTGCGGCGTGGCTCTGATTTGAATAGCTATTTTTGGCGGCTTTGAGTGAAAAAACCTTCTGAACAAACAAATTTGGCACATTATATATGAGGTCTGCAGACGGTTTTTGAGTTGTGATGGTCGAGGGGGACGGGGGTAGAGCGAGATACACGGGGATGTGTAGGTATTCTTGAGCGGATTTTTATAGGGTTAAGAATCTTTGAGACATGCCAAAAAGGGAAGTGCAATGTATCACTGCCATATATTCAACGGGGTTGGGTCTTGAATTTCCCTCGTGAGCTGAATCATCCAATAGAGACACTTGCAGCAACGAAAGCTCCCTGTATGGATGGCAGGCTTCAGCCGTTCACCTGAAAAGAAACGGTATGAAACATTCAAGCCTGGGCAAACCTGTAGCATTACCACTTGTGGCGCCCAAAATTTTGCCTCTTTTGCCAGAAGTCAGGCGCTGGAACTCAAATGATTACATGCAGTCATTGGCATTTGGGACCTTCCATTTGGATTAGCTAGAGCTAATTTTACTCCAACCTCATCCAATACTTTCATGGTCAGAACGAGGAAGTTTCCTTGACAACAGGTTTGCATAAGTTTTCTCTTGTGACAAGTCCTCCACAGGTTATCCTATCTTCTTGACTTGTAGCTCCGATCCTTCTGATTCCCCTGGCATCTGTATAGGGGTTATTCGATCCGGATCCAACATCTCATGCGCCGCAACCTCGTTTGCGCCGATCTCAGGCAGTTCTTTAGGGTAAGAGCCTTCTAATCCGATGGCAGGCTGTCGAGGGACACACTCTGAATGAAGTTGCGGTTTCTCTAACCCCCCGTTGTCTTCTGATACGATGAATGTCGTTGCTTTCCGCTTTTTCATTTTGATCCACATCAAGAACCACAAACTGGCAACGAAGAGCAGCACGATACTTGCCGCACCTACGACAATGCCAACGATTTCTACGTAATACGACCGATCTAGTAATTTCATTGAATTTCAGAAGCGGAACTCATACAACGAGAGGGAAATAGTGTTCTCCAGCGTACCTGGAACCCCATCTGCGTTTGACTCCGCAGGTTGCGAAGTAGCCTGCGGACTCATCACTCCCTGTCTCACTTCAACCACGGTGGCTACTACAGGCTGGGGATAGCCGGTGGTATCACCAAACTCCGTAAGAACGAAGATTTGGGTGCGGGTCGCGGTCGTCAACAACGACCGAGGGTATGGGCTTGTGATTCCGAGCCCCGAACAGTAGTCCGTAAACGGCTTGAATACTTCAGACACCTCACTGAGAGAAGGCTTCTTGTCTTCGGCCGCGGGAAATGCACACTCTGCACATTCTTCGAAACATTTCTTGAAAGGAGAATCGGGGAAGCAGATCGATGGTATCGTTCCAGGTATCTGTGCTCTGTTGTAGCAGTCATCTAACGCAGGTTCATTAGTAGTGAGTTGAAAGAAATCGTTTTGGAGAATTCACTGCACGTGAGCCAGCATGACGTTGGCAATTCAGTCTCGCTGGTGATCTGAACTGTTGTTCCAGAACCGCCAGAAGTCGAGGAAAACACGGAGGTGTTCGTTGCGCTTTCTGTAGTGGCTGACATTGGAAAGCTCTCGGGACCTTCTTTCTTGACCGTCAGTTGACATTAGACAATTTGGCACAATCTAGGTGAAAGTTTGCAGTGTCTAAGAAGTGCCCGCGCCTCTATATATCGAGGGAAGAGGATTCATACCTATGCCACGCCATCCAAGTGAAAGGTCCAGAATGGGCCTTAACCTGCGTGTAACCGAGATTCCAGTTATCGTGTCACTCGAAACCTTGTTTAAGCTCTTGGTTCGAGGCAGAATAGCTCAAGATAGACTAGCTTGTGATACAGTCATTGAACTTCGGCCAGGAGCTTCGGATGGGTGCATACAGTTGCTTGAGTTAGATAGTACAGTATGAGTTTGCTTTGATAAACCTGGGACTCCAACAGCCAAAACCTCCGTGGAAAGCTGTGCTAGACGCCCACCTTGTGAACTCCCTTGGAATCCTGACTCGATTCACTCTCATGTATGTCTCTCTGGCATCTCGGTTACCATCTGTCTGTCCCGCTCAGGAACCAGCATTTCCTGGGCTGGAACCTCATTCACCCCCATTTCCGGCACAGGTGTCGGGTACGAGCCTTCTAGTTCCATCGGGGGCAGCTTTGGTGCGTCGTCGGCGTGAAGCTCTGCCTTTTCATACTTTCTTATTTCGTCGCTGCCGTCATTTGCTTCTGACAGCTTCGCCTTTCGACTTCTGCGTCGGCGCAGAAACCACCATGCTCCCAAAAGGAGTAAAAGTGCGGTGATAACGCCGACTACAGGACCGGCGATCCAGGCACTATTCTTGGTAGGTTCCGATTCTATCATAGTCAGCCTTGTGCAATCGTTTATCTGTCGACAGGTGTTCTGACCTGCGGCCTGGCTCGTTGTCACTGTCGGGGAGATATAAGCTGGCGAAGTTGCAGTGGCCATGCTCTTGACTTCATCTCTCAGTTCTGTAATTACTTCGGTCACTGTAACGCCCGTGCTAACTCCTCCGGAAAGCTGCGAAATATCTTTCTGCCTCGTAACAGTCCTGGTAATCCACATGGACGGTGGGTAGGAAGGCGCGGCTGTTGTATGTTGCGTTGATTCTTCGGCGCAATAGTCCAGAAACTGCTTGAACTTTGTATTCAGGAAATCTTGCGTGGTTGACTTATTATCCGACTGGTTTTCATTGATACATTTCTCGCATAGTAAGTAGCCAGTCTGGAAGTCTGAATCCGATGCACATATTGCAGGACTCTTTCCAACCGTTTGGACTTCTACATATGCGTCGTCTTGAGAGAGAAAGAGGTTAGGGCAAATTTCAAATTCTCTGATATCTTCAATATCTTCATGCAAAAGGAGTAGAAAGGAATCGCTGGCTCACTGCAAGGTGAAAAGCATACTGCTGGTACGATGGTCTCATCTCTCCTGATGGCTTGAACTTCCGACAAGTACGTGTTTCCGGCACTCAGAACAGGTAGAGATTCCATATTGGATGGCACAGTAGCCAATTTTGTGACGTGTCGGGATGTATGAGCACGAGAATCTGTTAGTAGGAGCTTGGTCTTCGCTGTCTGTATAGGATGCTGAAAAGGGCTGCGAGTTCTCAGAGCCTGGAGATTATCGAGCTTTTAAGAACGTGAACACATCGCAAAGAGGGAGGGGGAGCCCCCAATGAGGTTTGTGTGGCGTGGGTGCAATGAATGCTGAAGCTCCTTATTTAGACAGGAGAAAGATTGGCTACAGTCTGCCAGGATTCAGCTACTTATGCATGTTGTGATACCCAAAAGGCTCATACCAAAGGTGAGCAATTTGCATTTCAGACATCTCCTCAGCCCAAAATCGCCTAGCGAGATGCCAGCCTGAATTTCGACACGCATGAGGCTTCGAAGACCAATCGTTTAAATCAAGCTTATGGCGTGGCCAAATTGTGAAGGGGGGTACGACAGGGGGCAAGATGCAGCCTGATTTTATACGACGTTACTGTTACATAGTCTGGATGCGGCCTTGTGGAAATGGGTGCGCTTCCAATGGAAACTGCTCCAGATAGTTCATCTGAATCGAGAGAGCATACGTTGCAATCGTGGCCCCGAGGCTGGCTAGTAACCGCTTGATCGTGGAGGTATCGCCGCTGGCGGATTGGGGACCAGCAGGCATAAATGCAGGCAAGATGGACCATTTAGTAAACAACAACGAACTCATTGTCATGTATGTCTCTCTCGCATCTCTGTCATCGTGGGCGGAACCAACATTTATTGAGCTTGACCCTGATTCGTTCCCATCTCCGGCACGGGTCCAGTGTAAGAACCTTCCATCTCAATGGGAGGCTCCCGGGCGAAATTATCTGCGTGAGGCTCAGGATTCTCATATTTATCATCTGCACCGTTGCCCATGAAAGCTGGTGATGATGGTTTTATTCGTCTGCGTCGCCGCATAAACCAGATGCGAATGAGGATCAGCAGAACAGGGCGTACGCTGCCGATGACAGGTTCAATAACCCACACATTGCTGCTTGGCACTGGCGCCGAACCTGCCATACCTGATGCAAGCTTTTGGATCGCGTTTTGTCGGCGCAGATTTCCACGTACTGACTGGTCCCAACGCAGGAGTAGTCTCTTGTGTGGGCTCAGCTTGGGAGGTTCTTGCTGGCAAACCTTTTGAAAATAATTGTAATACGACTTACGTCTTTCATCAATTCAGCTAAAGTGATGTTAATCAGTACATTTAGCGTCAACAAATTACCGTAAATGTCTTGGATATCCGATATGATGGTTCACATGTGGGTTATCAACTGAGATGGCGCGTACGACTTGGTGGAGGCGGGAGCTGCCACTGACAAGCAATACTTCAGAAACTGCCCAAACTTCGAGGCCATGTACTTTGCTTTTGTGAGCCTTACATCTGGAGCATTGGCTTCTACAAATGCCATGCAGATGGCGTCGTCCGATGAGAAGGCCGAGTCCGGTTCGCAGGGAGCGGGACTCCCTCCAACGGACTAAGCCTCAACATATGCATCATATAGAGTTGCTGCAGATTAGAGTCTGGTTTTAAAAGGTTGACGTTGGATTCTCATGAATTTCTACTTCATGGTGAGAAGCAGATGGCTGGCACCATCATGTTGTCACTTCTTTCCTTCGAATTTGTTTGTAATGTTGATGCTGCTGACACAACTGAGGTCGAATGAGCTGTCAGAAGTACCATTCCCTGTGACAGCATGATATCGCACGCCTCCTGGCGATTTAAGGAGAAAATTACGTCATACGCTCGCAAACAAGGGTGGTTTCTGAGTTGTAATTCGAGCAGTGGCGGCGCGCCATCCTATATAAGGTCTTCGCAAAGTTCGGTTAGTCAAAACTTGTTGGCTACCGATCACAAATACAACCGTGAGCTGAAAGTTGTTCAACTTCGGCTTCCTGTGCATACCGTGACACTATAAAATCCCACCTAAATGATTGCGATCCCTCGCACCTGAGGGGAATGGTCTTGACTACGAGATTCTCATACAAGGCTTTCGGGGTTTTAATATTCGTGGCACTCTGTTAGTTAATCGTTTCAAGGAACAGTAGTCTGTGACCACAATCCGATAGTGGAAAGACTGGAGAAAGGCCCTCGAGTTGGTGCGACATTGGAATAGATTACACCTACGTGTATGGGGATAGATGGTCATGGGAGATCGCAATGCGATCGAAAATGCGTTCAGAAGACACCCGGTCAAAGCTGTGGGCAACGAGTGATATGATACACAAGAGAATCTTCAACTTATGCATCGCTCGCGTCCTCCGCGATGATGTCTCGGCCGCTTGCTTCTATGCTTCAAATAAGTAGCAGTAGGGCGGGCATGATTGCAAATTATAACAGTAAAGAGTGATTCTGTTCTAGCTTGCGGTATTTCGTGCCACGCGGCATTATTGAAGAAGTAGGTTCCATTGCTCTCATCTTGCTCCTGCCATCCGAAGTCCCGTTTGCTGCAGACTTCGCTTTGAACATCTTTGAATCACTAACACTGGACTCGACATACCTTATCTAGCTGAGCTGCAAAATCATCTCTTTGAGGGGCGGGTACCGTTTGCACCTTCCCATTCTGCTTTTGTCTCTCGTGCCCTCCCCGAGTTTTAGTTGAGAACCGGGCTTTATTTGTCCTCAACTGCAAACGACTTTGGTCCACGGTCTCCTCAAAAACACGCGAGGCGAAGAATCCCGCATCTTTCCCGCAGTCAACCTCGTCAAGTGGGTTTTCACCTTGATCTTCTCTATCCTCATCGTCGACCTTATTGTTTGCAAACTGCCTTGGCTCTTATCATCACCTGTCTGCATCTAGACTCGTTGCTAGATACCTATCCTGCTTTGAGATATCCGACGGTCAGGACGCACTCCTCCGACGTCAAATCTGGGAAGAACGAACTCGACTAACCTCTTTCCCGATTTAGAGAAGGCACTTCAAAATTGTCTGTGTGCCTTCTCTGCCTGCAGCACCTGACCTTCCAAATCCCACCTGCATCGCGCCTTCTCAAACCGAGCGACCTGCCTCTTTTTCAACACTTTTCGGCTACCTGCCGTCTCTTTTTATCCCACTTACCTCCTACACCTCACATCTCAGTGTTCGGACACAATCTTCCCCGCCCAACTGCCTTCCCACTCGACCACCTTCCCATTCCCCTACCTTCTCACAACAATCACTACTTGTGGGCGTTCTGCCATTTTCCCATCCTGATCACTGCTTTCGTCTTTTCCCCTCGACATCTTTGTCGCATTTTCGACAGTAGAAGATTCAAACTCGGTATTGTCGGCGTCTGCTAAGCCCGCTCTTGCCTTTTCTCAGCAGATGGACGTCACAGCCATACCCAAAGTAACTTATTGACATTCCCCTTTACGCTGAGATTTATGCTGACCAAGACAAGATGGCAGACATTTCCGGAGATGTAGAGGATGTCCTCAACAAGGCCGTCGACACCGCCGAGCCAGCAGAATGGCACTCTCCGGTCCTAGAGTCTGTTCCGGAGCGGATGCAGTCTGTGACCGAGTCCACCGAGACTGATCAAGCCGCGAACATCAAGCTGCCTTCATCAGTTGCATCTTCTGAAAGCGACGAGTCGGAGCCTTTGACTCCCATGTCTCCTGGATATGGAGTGGCCGGGGAAAGCTTCTTCGTCGACCTTCCACGCACTCCGACGCCGGCAGTCGATGGACTCGAGCCAAGCGATGAGGACTCAGATGACCCAATGGCGGTATGTGCCACGACAAGAATTTTCCGAACTCTGCTTACCCGTTTGACAGGAAAAGAATCGCGGTTGCGGCCCTCAAATGGTTCATTCCTTCAAAGACCAAGAAGAATTCGCCCTGGCTCATCGCGAAGGAACTATCATTGAGATGGCCAATGAGGAGGCTAGTTATCGGCGATTTAACACGAGCACTGAACCTATTCATGCTTGGGTGATGCATGCCTTGCCTCAATCCTCCAGCCTCATCGCTTCGGACCTTGAAACCAACTGGCTCGTCCTCATTGAACTGCCACCAGATCAAGACAAGGTGTTCCCGGCCGAGGAAGCTGCTTGTGATATCGGATTCAAGCATGATTTCACGGTTGGTGGACAGCTCTTCAATCCCGGCATGATGAAAGCCGAGCGTGTACCCAACATGTTCGACAATGGCCAAGATAACGGAAGCATCTATAACGACTACGCCAAGCTTGCGGCCTTCAGCGTCACCGCCCCATACATCAGAGATCCTGTCAGCCGTGAGAGGTACCACCCATTGGCAGAAATCGCGGTCTCGCAGCGCTTCGGTACACTCCATTTCCCACCTTTGACTTCTGGGAATGCAGTCATGGTCGCTATTCGCGTTGCGGCTCGACTTGTCACTCACGATACCGAGCTGAAAGCTTTGTCCACTCTCATGCAGCGCGGGAGAAACCTGAGCGTTCTGGCACAGCGGGCACGCCAAACCTTTGATTATATGCTGGATTTCCGAAAATCGCCGACTCTCTACGTCGACCTTTTCAGAGAGCTACCACACATGAACAACCCCGCAGACAATCCTCAGATGCCCGCGCACCTCCGCTCTCTGTATAAAGGGCTCAATTCTGATCACAAGAGTGTGTACGAGCAGCTTCGACATATCCCGGCAGGTTTGGCGCTCATTCTGGGATGCCCCGGCGCTGGCAAGACTGCCCTCAACGCCTTCATAGCGGCGATGGCACTTTCGGCACCAGTCCAAGATGAGAGTGATGGCAAGACCGTCACAAGGCCTGTAAAGGTTCTGTATCTTCTTGACGTTAATGCTCCATGTGATGATGCAGCAGATCGGGTCCACAAGACATGCAAGGAAGCTGGCATCAGGGCATCGGTCATTCGAGTGCGTGGTTGTGCCCGTGAGATGAGCCGGAGCGTCAGACTGCACCGACCCGCGAAGGGCCAGAGGGATGCCGCAGGAGATGTCCCCGACTTTACCAGAGGTTTTTTGATGCAGTCCGAGATGTCGCAAATCTGCAGCGTAGGCCAAGCTAGTATCAACAAAGCGCCATCTCTTGATGAAGCTGCCTGGAAGGCGTTCGACAAGAATAAGTCCCGATACAAGCAGCTTGCGCAGGCTCTCCAGAAGCTCAATGGCGACGCGATCAAGACCAGAAGAACCTCAGCGGAGCTCAGAAGACTGGTCGCAAACCTGTACTTCGATGTTATTCGATCTGCTGACTTCATCGCGACCACCCCTGTCGGTGCATCGGGGCAGATGGCCAGCCTTTTCAAACCAGATCTCGTCTTCGTCGATGAGGCAGCCCACGCAAGAGAGTTGACATCTCTAATTCCCTTGGCGTTTACTCCAGCTCGCGCATACATCTTCACTGGCGACACGCGACAAACCAGACCTTTTGTCCAGGGCGCAACCATGTCGGCTAGAGAGGCAGGACAGAAGATGCTGAAGCTAAACCCATACGCAAAGCAACTTAGGATCAGCACCATGGAGAGAGCTGATCTTGCCGGCGCGCTCAAGAGCAAGCTGCTGATTACACACCGTAAGTCGCCCCTGTTTGTTTGTTTCCTGGACCTGTCGTCGCTTCCGATGTCGTCGTCGTCCGCTGCCATTGTCCCTATTTGTTCCATAGAGCTAAGCTAATATGGCCCAGGAATGTACGGGAATCTGCATCATTTGGTCTCCGAGTTGTTCTATGACGGGCTATTGAAGTCGGGCATGGCATCAGTTGATCGATTCCCCCCGCCAGTGAGGCACATCCAGGCATGGCTGAGCCAATTCATGCATGGCCAGGCATGCGATACACCCCGAATGATGATCCACTACCACTTGGCTCGCGAAATGATGGAACGCCGCAGCTTTTACAACCCAGCCCATGAGGCTTTCATCAAGCAACGCTGCCTGGAGCTTCTCAGCAACCCCAACTTTACTCGAGTCGATAAGCCCGATCAGCCCGGAAGAATACTCATCATCACTCCGTACAAGGCGGCATTCAATAGATACAAGCAGTTTACGTCCGTCCTGCCTCCTCACCTGCGTGGTCGCTTGCATGCAGAGACGACGCATAACGCCATGGAGGCAAGGACGGTCGACTCAGCACAGGGCCATGAGGCGGATTTCGTGTTCGTGGACACCGTGAGGACAAAGACAGCAGGCTTCCTCAACGACCCTAAGCGTCTGTGTGTGATGCTCTCGCGGGTCAGAGGCGGCGAGATGATTTTGATGAACGAGGGGATGACCACCAAAATGAAGGCTGGGGTCGAAGTCACGGCAGAATGGACCTCCCTTGTTTTCGAGCACTGCCGCAACAATCGCCAGCTGTACTACATCTGAGTCTCTTTGGGGTGTGCGCAGGATATAGATGCGATGTGTCGTGTGGGATCAAGATGGGCAAGAGCTAGTCAGTTTAGTCAATGAAGAATCCCGTCTCCTTACCCTCAACCTAAGCTTCTATAGTAAAGAAGACGAGAGACGACAACACTGACGACGGTAGAGACGATTTTGCTATGAGATCATCACAGCCATAAATATGTGCATATATCAACACCCAGTGGTCTCAACTCATAGACATGGAGTATCGTGCTCACGAAGACTTGCCGGATCATCTCGTCGCACCTAGGGCTATGCATTAGTGATGGACGTGATGCCAGAGCAAATGTGTCTGCAGAAAGAAATCACCGCCGAGACAGTCATCGGAAAGAGACATTCGCATTTACATGTACGCATTCGCGATCATTTCTATGCATTTCAAGCACCAAGCACGTCCCTCTCGACGACGAGCAGAACTTGTCGCGCGAGATGTCGTTGACAATGTGTGGGCGTATCGTATCGAATGCGTAAGGTAACCGCTGGGCCGGGTTCTGTGGCTATTTTAGCCCGAGACCTTGTCGCAGAATAAGCACCAATTTGAGTGCGCAGGATCCGCCGTGACAGGGGTCTGCTCACCATAAGGAGCGAGCCCCTGGAGGTTTTCCCCAGTGTCCAGCTGGACAAGCAAAAGGTCGGTTTCCATAGGCTGGCACGCTTTGGTTGGCAAGGGTGATGCTGTCAGTGTCAACGCATGTTGCGCGGACACTGTCGTCTCTCATGCCGTTGCTGCTGCTGTAAGACAGAGGTATGAACACGATGAAACTTTGAGCACGTAAGATGGCCATCGTTTGGCATTTGACTCTGCTTCTGCTTTCTGCGGTAGTGTGAGAGAAGCTTGTGCGGTAGCCGTATTCTCCCCGTGGTCGCTGCCGGCATCTCGGTCACGGATTGCGATCATCTCCGCTGAAGTATTCTGCCCACCTGAAAAGTACGGATAGTCCTAACGGTGATGGAGCTTGACCCCACCAGCTAAGGGTTTTTGACAGGGTCTGATGCTCACGGAACATTCCTCGCAGCGCTCCACGGTCGTCGCCCGCGGGAACCATGGCCAGTGGGTGGCTGGTGGCAGTGGGCAGTGGGCAGCGCTACAGGATGGCGGGGCACAACGGCCAGGACTCCAGGAGAAAGGGACGGGCAATTGAAAGCTTCTAGTCCTCGGAGAATCAAGTACCAACTCGAAGGCAGGGGTCGTGGAGAGGCCGTGTGGCGGGGCAGGAAATGGCGCTGCGAGCGATACGATTGGGTCACTCGAGCCAATCCACCAGAATTATGGGGGCAAATTTTGATAGCGAGATACCTGCACGTGGCCGTAATCTTCGCCTAGACCCGGCTTTTCTTGCTCTGCCCGACCACCTTCGTCGGGGCTTTCCACGCTTCACCCCACCAGCCCGCCTGAGCCACAAGTCGCTCCAATGTACCTCCTTACTCTGCAGCCGATGTGGAGGCGGGAGGCAACCCAGTCCGACCTTGGCCTGCCTGTGACCCTGAAAGTCCACTCCAACTCTCCCCGTACACTTGGAGAGTACAACGCCCGCGCTTTGGTGAGGCTGAAGACCTGCACCGGCCTAATTAATCCAAACTGCCCCCATTACCCTGCTGACTTCGACTGCACCTCATCTGTTTCCTCTTTCGTGGGCTCATCGCCATCACGGCGACCGCTCATCCACAGCAAGTCCCATCTCACCAGCTTTACTCACTACGAATATCGTCGCTCGAGGACGCAGCATCGATTGCTCGTCCTCTCATCTTACTCGCCGTCTTCGCCGCCGTCATCCGAGTGTCACAGGTCCCCCGGGGGTGGTTCATGCGGTGCAGCGAGTGCTGACGCGTGGTGCCTAGAATGGCTCCTCCCGCAGCCTCGTCTGAGGGCATTGCCGCCCAATCAGACCTTGGCGACACTGACGACACCTCATCATTAGCAACTTCGATTGACATGGACCGACTGAGGCTTCGCGGACAGCCACTGTCTCTTCACTCCCGCTCGACACTGGAGCCTCGGAATGAGGCATTATCTAAAGGAGGCATTGCCGGCGTTGTCGTCGGCATCATCGTCTTCTTCGTGCTTGCCATCATTTGCGCATACCCTTTCATAGTCCGTCGCATCAAGGGCAAAAGGAATGGAACGAACCGCCTGGACACGGCGGAAACCGCCTTCATCCCCACGCCGCTCCTTCCATCTGGGAATGTGCCCACGACCGGTCCAGCTGCGTCTAGCCGCATGTCGTCACGAGACTCACTGGGCAACAAGACCGAAGCTCTTCAAGGCCCGGACCGACAGTTGACCAAGGAGCTGAACATCTCATCTCAAGGCACCGACCCATCCAAACGAGATCTGGGAAGCTATCAACGTGGATATACCGGCGATGAGAGCTCCCATGCACCAAGCGTAACCACGAGACGCGGTACTGACCACACCTTCGGCCGCGCCTCTACCTGGAAGAGCGAATCGTCTTATCCATGGACTCCTGTCGGCATAGAGCTGTCCGCTACTCGAGCCGATGGAATGGATTACTCGGATGCCACCCAAGGACACAGCGCTACTTACTACAGCCCGACCATCCCCTCTGAGGCCTTCGGCATGGTCACCCCGCCTCCTACAGACGAACCCGTTCGTGCGCCGCCGCCGAGGCGATCGAGCTCTTACGCCAGCTCCCTGGCCAAGAATCTTCTTCAGATGTTTCCCAACGGTCGTCGGTCTAGCACCAAGGATTCTCAGTCAAGGGGAGCAAAGATTCAGCCCACGCCGGAGTTATTGAGGGAGGGCTTGTCGGACTCGCCAACCCAGCTTACCGGCCCATTCTCCCGCGAACTGGGACCCGGCGCGACATCTACGCGCGGACAGTTGGGCTCCCCGTTCAACCCGCCTAGCCCTAACTCAGAGCCTGATCATGCTCAATCAACGCGAGCCAGCAAGGACGAAAAGGAGGACTCTCCCCCAATCTTGCCGCCTGTATCGCCTGCACCTGGAACTGTCAACCCTATGGATATTATGGCGCCTTCGAATCTGACCGAGCAGACTTGGCACACCAATCAGCAACTTTACAACATCGCTCACCCGCCCCCCAAGCCTGTTGAGCCAGTCCCGGTACCCGAGCCATCACAAGCACCAACCCCGCAGTCTCCAGAGCAGCCTTTTGAGCACCAGCAGCATCACGTACAGCAGCAGCCACGGCAAGATCAACAGGAGCAACAGCCACAGCAAATACAGCATCAGCAGGAACAGCAATGGGATCAGGCAGGGACGGCGAATGGAGGATTCGTTGCGAATGGCAATGGACATGTCCAAACGAACGGCTTCAAGGCTCCGGCCGATGTTCGTCCTACTCAACACGACGTCCGTATGAACGATGTGCCTCAGCAAGTTGACCCGACTCATCTTATGCCTGACCGAAACAACCACTTCTTTGAGGGCGAAATTACCGACCCGTCTGAACATTCCCCTCAAATGGGTGGCCACGTTTCTTCGGGGGCATCGTATCAGACGACGCCGAACACCCAGATCGACAGCAGCCCATCGCCTCCGTCAGACAACAGCTCAGATATCCGCAACAGTGCCTCACCGTATCCAGGTCTGCAGCAGCAATCTCCGCGCACCTTCATGTGTGATGAGTGCGGCAGATTTTTTGACCAGGTGCACAAGTTAAAGTAAGTTGCTTTGGAGGCTGTTCACCACCAAAAGCTAACCAAGACAGCCACCACAAGCGGTACCACGAGCGACCGCATGAATGTACTGAACCAAACTGCGGCAAGAGATTTGGAACCAAAACCCATCTGGACCGCCACATCAACGACAAGCACAGGAAGACGAAGAAATTCCATTGTACAGTTAGTACTTGCCCATACTCTAAGACGGGGGGCAAGTCATTCCCGCGAAAAGACAACTGGAGGAGACATATGGTCAATATTCACCAAGTTACGCCCATGGGCGATCCGGAACCCGACTTAGTCGACGAAGTTATGGGAGGAACCTGAGCGTGGCAAGAGGGGCGTGCGCCCGGTCGACAGGTGCCAATCACTAGTTCATCGGAAGACGCATTGCTATTTTGGTCATGGACCCCAACAAACGATTGGGGTCCGACGTCTGAACGCGAACGGATGACAGATGATGCTTGGGAAGTGGTCAGTCGAGTATTTGACAGACGCGTGAACTTGCAAGCAGACTACAGCAGAGCCTCTCTGTGGCTCTGATACGCGGGTGGAAGAAATGAAATTCAGCAGAGCTGGATTCATCGGCCTCTCACCACCGAAGCCAAACCCCCGCGACGCTCACAGGCACCATTCTTTCTTGCCACAGAGCAACCTGTTTATATATCAATGGATATTTTCCCGTACGGTTTGGGAACAATAGGCAATTAAGGCACATTCGTTCAGGGACTGCGATGATAGCAGTAAGGCGTTTTGATGCCATGAGCTGGCTGGGGGAAACATGTAGAATAGGCCAAAAAGCATCACGGTGGCGCGTATGATTAACTCAAATTTTTGATTAAGGACTTGACAAGCTTCTTTTGTTGGTCGGTCGAAAGCCCGCGCTCGTCTGTCTCCTGAATGGCTCTTCCAACCGCGATAATGACCTTGACGCTCTCGCTGTTCACCCAAATCTTTCCGTTGCGGCCCACAGCCGTCTCGAACGCGGCGCCCGTCGCACCCAGCTCCTCTAGAACCACAAGGTCCGTCGTCTTGGGGCTCAGCAGGCGACGCGCCATACCGAGGGAGACATTAAAGAGCATGCCGCCAACGAGAGGTCCCAGGCCGTCCGCCTTACCGGTGGACTGGTAGACGCACTCCAGCTCGGGGTCCATGTGTTTGTTCGCGAGAGTGACACGCGCGTAGACGAGGGCGCCGGATTCGAGGTGGGGGCGGTTCTTCTTGGACGCCATCTCGAAGGCGAGTTGGGGGAGGATCGCAGGCGTCGAGTAGTCGGCCAAGAGGACGTAGTAGATTTCGGAGGCAGAGCGCTGCACTGTGCCGACAACGAGGTCGCCAACGGCGGGGATATACTGCAATCGATCAGTCAGAATTGACAATCAGAAGAGAGAGATGAGACCTACCCGTCCGCCCGTCTGTTCAACCCATATGGAGTTCTTCTTGCGGTCTGTGACGAGCTTGCCTGCGATGGTCGGGACTATTTGACGAGGAGGCACATGACGAAGGCCAGGCCCAAGTCTGAGAGGAAGCTTCTGATGCGACGGAATCAGAGACGCGTCAATCTCTTCGCCTGGAAGGACGAAGGGGCCCGCTGTAGCCATGACGAAAGCGGGTGACGACGAGAATGTTGAATTGGAATCGTCAGGTTCTGGGCCAAGGCGCTTCTCTCGGTCGCCTTTCAGCGGTCTCTTCGCTGCTGATCAGCCTTGCAGAGGCTGGAAAGCTTTTGGCGGGGCACTTTCCAAAGGCACATTGAATTTGATTGGGACGCGACCGGGGGGTGTGGAGAAGGTACCCCGATGCCACTGGGCGAACAGCGAACGTGGGAATTTTTTTTTCCCTTGCCCAAAAATTTGGCCTTCAACCCCCACCATTATCAACATTGAAAACAACCCTCCAAAGATCTCGACAGGATCCGCGGCAACTCTCGACACCCTACGTTCCCCGTCCGTCCCAGAGACTTTCAGATATCACACAAATACGCAAAACCCTTTTGCGACTCAGGATATAGCAGATATGGCTGCGAACGGTGACTCGCGGCCCGCGCCGGGCGACCGCACCGTCATTGGTATTACCTTTGGCAACTCCAACTCCTCTATTGCCTATACCGTCGACGAGAAGGCTGAGGTCATTGCCAACGAGGACGGAGGTGAGATCAACCACCTAATACATTAGGTTGTTCTTGTTGTAAAAAGTAGAAGTTCTGACGAATTGCCCGCAGACCGTCAGATCCCCACCATCCTCTCCTACGTTGACGGCGACGAGTACTACGGAGCCCAGGCCAAGAACTTCCTCATCCGCAATCCCGACAACACGATCGCATACTTCAAGGACTTCCTTGGCAAGGAGTACGTCTTGTGCTTCTAAATCATGTCTTTCTATCCAATTTGACTAACATGCCCGCACCAGGTTCAAGTCCATCGACCCTACCCACAACCACGCCTCCGCCCACCCCAAGGATGTCGACGGTACCATCTCTTTCACAGTAAAGGACAAGGAGGGCGCCGATGAGCCCTCTACCGTCTCTGTCTCCGAGGTCGCCACCCGCTACATTCGCCGTCTCGTCGGCTCTGCCTCCGACTACCTTGGCAAGAAGGTCACCTCTGCTGTCGTGTCCGTCCCCACAAACTTCTCCGACAAGCAGAAGGAGGCTCTCATCAAGGCCGCCAACGACGCTGGCCTTGAGATTCTCCAGATCATCTCCGACCCCATCTCCTCCGTTCTCGCCTACGATGCTCGCCCCGAGGCCGAGGTCAAGGACAAGATCGTCGTCGTCGCCGACCTGGGTGGCACCCGTTCTGACGTCGCTGTCGTCGCTTCCCGCGGCGGCATGTACACCATCCTGGCCACCGCCCACGACTATGACTTCTCCGGCAGCCACCTCGACCAGGTACTGATTGACCACTTCGCCAAGGAGTTCATCAAGAAGCACAACGTCGACCCCCGCGAGAACGCCCGCTCCCTCGCCAAGCTCAAGCTCGAGTCCGAGTCCACCAAGAAGGCCCTGTCCCTCGGCACCAACGCCAGCTTCAGCGTCGAGTCTCTGGCCGACGGCTTCGACTTCACCTCTACCATCAACAGATTACGTTACGAGATGTCCGCCCGCAAGGTCTTTGACGGCTTCAACCGTCTCGTCGAGGGCGTCGTTAAGAAGGCCGAGCTCGATGTCCTTGACATTGACGAGGTCATCCTGTCCGGCGGAACTGCCCACACCCCCCGCATCGCTTCCAACTTCGCCAACCTCTTCCCCGAGTCTACCCAGATCATCGCTCCCTCCACCGTCCCCTCCGCCATCAACCCCTCCGAGCTCGGAGCCCGTGGTGCCGCCCTCCAGGCTTCCCTGATCCAGGAGTACGAGGCCGACGATATCGACCAGAGCACCCACGCTGCCGTCACGACCGTCAAGCACATTGCCAACGCCATCGGTGTTGTCGGCGCCGACGAGGAGTTCGTCCCCGTTGTCCCCGCTGAGACTGCCGTCCCCGCCCGCCGCACCATCCAGCTGTCCGGCCCCAAGGACGGCGGCGACGTCCTCATCCGCATCGTCGAGGGCGGTGCCCACATCAAGGTCACCAAGCCCGAGCCCAAGGCCAAGCCCGAGACCAACGGCGACGACGAGGAGGACTCTGACTTTGACTCCGAGGAGGAGGAGGAGGAGACCCGCGAGAAGATCTGGAAGGTTGGCCCTACCCTGGCCGAGACCGCCGTCCGCGGCGTCGGCAAGGGCTCCAAGGTCGAGGTCACCATCAACGTTGCCGCCGACCTCGGTCTCACGATAACGGCGAGGGAAGTTGGTGGAAAGGGCGGTGTCCGCGGTACCGTCAAGGCCCCTTAAATGCTAGACGAAAGGAAGGAAAAGCAATTGTAGAGAGAAGAACACATAAATCGTGCGTTAGCCAGGCGCAATGTGGTGGTTAAAAGAAGGGGAGGGAACTCATCTGTCAGGTCCTCCCTATTTCAGCATAGATACATGGATTTTATACAGCGGATGGGGGGGACATGGATTGGAACGAAATCACTGGGAACATAGACGAGAGATGCAAAACGCATGAATGAGAAGAACGTCAAAAAGTGATGATTTACCTCTTGCGCCAGCGATCTTGCTATCACCCGGGACAGTGAAGGGACGGATGTAATGAGCCCCATCCTCCCACTGACACGAATATAGATCCACAACTAGGAAACCGCCAGTGCCGTATGCAACAGTGATGTCTTAAAAATAGCTAACGCTCGAAAGGAAGGAACAAATAACATGGTCGCTGATGCATCCATACGCCCTGCTGACAGAATCCGCCAATATATAGTAAAAGAATTGCCGAGCGCCGCATCAACCACGCAATCTCGCGGGCCTCACGACACTGCGCCAGGAAGTCTCCACGCCACAAGATCGTCCCGTACATCAAACTCCTCCAGCTCCCTGTTCCTCCGATGGTCACGCCCACGGTCGCTGCTGCCTATCGTCGGCGCGAGGCTCGCCATGCTCCCGCTACGGCTTCTCGAGCGCGGGTACCCGCTCCGTCCGCCGCGACCGTCGTCATCGCGAAGTTCCCTGCGACCATGTCTGGAGCCGCGGCGGCCGATGCCGGCAGTTGTGCTGCTCGCGCCGTCATTGGCGCGGGCCGTGAGGACGGTGGTGAAGCTGCGGTCGCTGGAGCCGCTGTTGCTGCGGGAGTGGTTACGAGCGTTGCCGCCGCCGTTTTGGTGCAGATGGAGGGTGAGGTGGTGGTGGTGGTCCTGCTTCTGCTGCTGCTGTTGCTGCTGCTTCTGGCGGTCTTGTTTCTGTTGCAGCTTGCGCAGGTCGGACGGACGCAGAGTGCCGCCCATGCCGCCCTCATCGGAGCTCAGGGACCCGTTGTTATCGAGGTCAAAGGTCGCGGTCTTGCCGGTGCGGCCGGTCCTACCGGTGCGCCAGCCGTCGCCACCAGAGAAGATGTCTTCGATGCACTCGTCTGCGGGGAGCTCGCCGGGCTGGCATGACCAGGAGGCTGCGAGAGCGCGACGATACATGTCTTGAACCTCTGATGCGTCGCGCGACTTTGCCATGGTGGGAATTTCTGTAGAGGTCAGCGATAAATGCCAAGGGTTTGTGTATAGGGGTCAGGGGGAACGTACGTCCTGCATCGTCCTGCTCGACTTGCTCGCCTGCCATAATACCGGCGATTCCGCCGAAAACGGGGGCTGTTCTCAGCGGCGGCGCAGAGTAGCCCTTGTCGCCATCCAGCTGCCTCATGAGGATCCCTATCTTCAAGGTGCTGTTGATCTTGCTTTCCTGCATGAGGTAGCGTCTGACGATGCCGTCCTCGACATCTGGGTCCTCTAGAATAGGGGCTTTCATCGACTTGGGGCTCGTGCTTGCGGTGCCGCTGCTACGCTTGCGCGCGTGGCCGCGGTCGAAGCTAGTGCTCTCGCGAGTGAGGCCATCGCTCTCCTCGACGTACTCGCTGAGGTTCAGCTGCACCTTGCCGAGCGAGATTTTTTCATCGTGGCCGCCACCGGAAAACTCCTGCAAGACCTCAAACTCGACGGGGCACTCGGTCAGGTTATTGTTCCTGTCGATGCTGATCCGGATGTGACTGACTACCTTTTGGTAGTTGTACTCGACCTTGTGGTTGGAGATGGGGCACTTGGGAGTGCGGCCCCGATGCTCAGCGATGATGGAGTGAGAGAGGTGCCATTTCACTATTGATGTTCCAGACACCAGCGGTACATTGTTGAGGTCGTAGATCTGGGAGACGTTAGCCAGGAAGTTCGGGTATAACGAGCTGATTATAGCTGTTGTGGAGTGTTCACAAACCTTTAGGTGTAGCTCAAACTTTGGCTGCGTCACAAAATGTTAGCACGCTGATCGTTCGTTGAGTGGTCCGAATTCAGGCTGCACATCCTCCACTTTCCGGAAGATTGAGTTTCTCATGACAGAACGTGGGTACAGACGAATGCATTACCTTTCTGTTCTTATTGACTGTGGGAAGGAAGCCCCCGTTAGCGAAGCTCTTGAGAGGACTCATAATGGGCGAGTGATATCCTAGGTTGACGGCGGAGAGTTGTGACGCGAGCAAGAAGCAAAACGAGGCAGGGACTCAAAGCCCCGAGCCCCCAAGGTAGGACGTGGATCAAGGGAGAGACATGAGAATGGCAATAAGGGGTGGTTAGGACGTTGCAGTGGCGACTGTGAATGGGTGAGGCTGGAGAAGCCACCAAGAAAGCCACCGAGTTCTTGTCTCAGTGGGAGAACTCAGCCTCATGGACAGGCTCAAGCGTTGCCTACCACGTGGGGGTTCAGGAATGAGGGGCCCAATATAGAATGAAAAGGGTAAGGTGAATAAATGGACAGCGAAGGCGGAAAAAAAACTCAGCTCGACGACATAGGACGAATGACGGTTGGGAATAGGGCAGAAGAGGGAGGATTTGAGGGCTTACTTAAGGAAGCCATGTTTCACGGAAGGCATGGCTGGCTCTCGTCGGGGGCGAGTTAATAATACGTTGCTGCCCCGGAGTGAGGACTGCACCCCTTCGGAGGGGGAAACAGATAGTGAGTGGGCGCAGGCGGAAGGGTTGGTGCGGGCAGGTGCAAGGACAGGCAAGGCAGGCAGGCAGAGGCAGCGACAGCGACGGTCAGACTGTCAGCGGCGTTCGTTCGGTTTCGGTATGGCCGGATAATACGGTACGGCGAGGGGGACGGTCAGGTCAGGTAGGGAGAGGAGGGAGCGGGATCGTAATGTGGCTAGTAGATAACGGGATACCGCCGCCGACCAACTTCACCGCGACCTTGATTTTCTTCGATTGGTGACCTTTTGAGGAAGGCTCGAGATTGCATGCAAGGTCAGTGACCAATCAGCCGTGCCTGGCTTTGTGCGTTTGGTCCGGCAGTCGTCGTCCGTCCGCTCAGTCGGTCGTATTAAATGCGAGTAGTATCGAGATGTGACGAGTGGGTTGGCAGTTTCGGCGCCTTCAACCCCGTATCTGTCAATGGCGCGGATGGGGTAAAATTACTCAGCCAACAAGGGCAAAAGCAAGCGGTCGAGACAGATGCAAGACTCGATATTTCGCGCGCGGGCGTCGTTGGAAGGTAATAAGGGTTCTTCTTGCAGGAGTCGTACAATTATGCAGTGCCCTTGACCGATGATGAAAGAAGAGAGTTTGGACGAGGTCAGGCGGATACGTAACTCATCCGGTGTATTGGGGAGCTTGCCCAGCCATGCCTGCATCCATCCCCGGAGTCCGGGCGGCCAGCACCGCGCTGAGCTGGGCTCGATCCAGTGTAACGAGCCACAATGGGGTCCCCCGAGTTATCGCTTCTTAGCTTGCGCCACAGCTGGTCGAGATCCATTTGCCGTCCGAATACTAAGCTTATGCTAGAAGACGGGTTTGGCGAGCCTGTTGGTTTCTCGGTGAAGTGCAAAAGTCGAACGTTGGCAACACCATCACGACCGTCAGAAATGCCCGTTTCGGCATCTGGAATGGGTGAGTTATTCTTGGATGATTCTCTCACTCATCCCGTTTGAAGTTCGGCATTGCAGCCGTTTACGTAAGCACTCCCAGCGAGCCAAGCGCTGAAGCGAGGCTTTCTTCAGTGGACCTGCCCCTGCGGAACGACTCAAGCCATCCATTGATTTATTTCAATACTATCATCAAGCATCCACACAGAGAATCACCCTCGGAACAATGCTGCGCAGGATCGGCTGCTAAAGAGGCTGTATCTTTGGCCGATCCGCGTTTATTGTTCCCTTTTATTTCTTCAACCTCATTTTCTGGTGTTAGCTGTCGGTCGTTATCCCGTTCAGCTATTCAGTCATTAGCAATAATACCTACCCACAATAAGTTTGTAAGGAAGCATCTGCAAGTTGCTCTCAGAAGACGGCATTTCGACGCGGTCCTCCAGAATTGGGCTTGGACTCTCATGCTATCTCGCGATGGGAAGAGAACATTCTGATAATGCAGAGTGAAAGCATAGGACCATCGATAGTGCCGGCTCGTATTCAGTCTGGCCCTATCTCGTCCTGACGACAAATCACATCATCTGCTCTACCTAATGCTGTGGTTCCCTCGTATCAAGGCGCCAAAGAACATGAAAAAACAGCCAGCATCACGAAAGCTCCAGGCACTCAACGACGATGGGCGACCGTGATGCAGCATGTAGACAAGGTCAGGCCCTCTAACCTCCCGAACTGTGATTCTCAGGTACGCGAATCGGACAACCAGTGACGATGCTCCTCCCACAGAAGCACCAGGGTGTCGCCCTGCTTCCAAGGCCCCCAACAATTCGGAACTGGCCGCGACATGCATCAACATGAACACTTTCCCGCTCAAGTGTGTGTCCGTACAAGACCATGAGGAAAACAGGAGATCGTATCATGATGCAGTATTCAAGACACAACACCAGCCACCAGGGCGCCAGACGTCAAAACCGCCCATTCCAGACCTTTCTTGAAGCTACCAAACAGCCTCGAGAGTCAAGTGATCCCGGGTTTTCATCGCGGGAGGGGCCAAGGGTAGCCAGCCGCTCCAAACCGCCCAGCGATCCCGCCCCGGGGCACGCTACCCGTCAACCCTCCCGTCCAAGTGACGCAGTGCCGCCTCCACACCTCACTCAACATCCCAGTTGAGAAAGTGTTCACCCCAAGCAGAAAAAAAGAAAAGAACCCTCCGAGCCGCATACGTCATACCATCAATACCTCTCCCTAAGAGGGAGCTATGTCATCTCTCGCATGAGAACCTGCTTCGGCGAGCGCAAAGGAGGGATGAGAGGGAAATGAGACAGCCACGCGCCGCCACATGGTCCCAGAAAAACGAGCGAACTAGCGCTCGCTCGCAGCCACCACGTTTTCCAATCTGGGGCTGGCAAACCGTCGTCCCAGCACAGATTAAGCACCATGACATGACCCTTCTCCAATCAACAACGGCTTGACTGTACGGATACTGCTCCTTTGCCCTTCTCCTACTCAAACGAGCAACCTCCCCATCGACGCTGGACCAACAGCCCTGCGGGCTAACGTCAAGAGGGGGCATGGGGGCCACCTAAAACGTCTTTTTTCACACACCTTAATCCCATCCTCGTCCGGCCGGTGCGTTTTCTCCGGGCGAATCCAGTCGTGTGATTGAAATCCGTGGGCCCTAGAGACGCAGTCACACTGCTCGGATCGCCGTCCCCTGTAGCCCTTTAGGTGTTTTCAATCCTCCCTCGTGGCTACCTAAAATGAAAAATTTCCTACAGAGTACGTACATTGTCTGAAGGAATTGCGGGATCGAAAGGGAGAAGGGAAAATGTCTGGTGTATCACGGGGAGATTACCCCATTGACGTCACTATGCCGTGCACCGCAAGTAGATCTCCTGCAAACCTCTACCGCCAAGATACCTCTTTCCGCGCCAAATTACCCAAGGTGCGCCCATACGAATGGTCCAGATTTGTCTGATAAGGCGAAATCGACGATGGCCCTCTGCATTTTGGGCGGCGGCTGGCCCCACGGCATGGTGTCACCAGTCTACGCTCTGTGATGTAAGGTGAGGTAAGAGCCTTGTTCCTTGTCACCCTGGCCTGGAGTACGCTCCGGTTGGTTCTAGTGTTCAGTGTTCGATCGTGTATATAAGACCATCCTTTCTTTCGACGATACACTTCTTGTAGAGCCCATCACAACAACAACATCACACAACAAACGAGTACACTTCACCAGAAGTCACAACCTCTTCCCAAAAACAAACAAACAAACCTTCTCCAAGCAAACCACACAAATCGCAACCATGGGCGCCGTCGTCTCTTGCGTAAGTCCAATCTTTCATCAAACCCAACAGCAGATTTCAATACTGACGAGACGCCTGAATAGATCCAATCGGTCTTCCGCACCATCGGAAACTGCCTGACCTCCGTCATCTCCGGCATCGGTGGCATTCTGCACGCCATCATCGGCGGCATCGTCTCCTTCTGCAACATTATCATCAGCTTCCTGACCTGCGGCTACTGCGGTCGTCGCGGCGGAGGCGGACGTCGCACCCGTCACACCACCACGACTAGAAGTCGAGTCTGAGCGGGCCCTCGTCTGTAAATCCGGAAAGATCACAGCACAGATGAGGGAGGTTGAAGATCAACGCCACTAGCATGGACATTGTACGATTATCGAATTACACGCGCGAAGATGAGGACAGAGGCGGTGGAGGATTCTTTCTACGATTGCGACGAGCGCAAAGATCAGCTTTGACAGCATACCCCCGACGTTTTCCTTAAAGATACCCACGATACCTGGTTAGCTTAGCTTGCAATGGTATTTTTATATCCACAATCTCATCGTAGCCTGGAAATGGTGTGTCGTGATGTCCAAGTACCCGTTCATGAACTAAAAACTTTTGCCGTCTGATTTCCAGCTATGCGACCGTTTAATCACACAGACTGTGCGCCTGTCACCTCATCATTGAAACGGAAATAGAAATATTATTTATCAGATAATTAGCCATTCAATCCTCCAGCACGTTGCGATTGAAAAACCCGTAAATCTGTCGCCCAGCCTCTTTTCCTACCATTGGCTCAAGCTCCCGCTGGTTCAGGTTCGCAACCTCTCTCAAGTTCTCCGTCGCAAGCACCAGCCGCATGATATTTTTGGGATTGACACCCGGAACAGCCGCCAACATTTCCTGTGGCTCGAGATTGAACGATTGGTCCTCCGCTTTCATGTCCTTGTCTAGCCCGGCGCGTACCGCAGCGATAGGATCCGGTTCGTCCTCCTGCGACTTCAGCGACTCAAAGATCTCGGCGGTCTGATATGGCGAAGACGACCAGATAATCCGCAGCTTCGGAAACGCGAGCGTGAGCAATACGAGCTTCGACTGCAGGTCGGATGATACATTGGTCGGCGCAATGCTGTTTAGATTACCAGAGAGGTCGGCAAAAGGCTCCAACGTGAAAGATTTATTCTGGTCGAATTCGATGAGGAGCATCGGGCTTTTGTAGTGTTGAAACATGGTCTCCGCCTGCGCATAGAGACGGCCGTCCTTGAAGGATGAGATCAAATCGCTAATGGACTTTCGTTCGACGCAGATGTTGGGCGAGAGAACGTAGTCGCCCACTGTTAGCATGCAGGGAACGATAATCATGGACCGCCCATGGAGCAGTGACGGTAGTGAGGAGCGGAACTCTCGCACATCAACCACCACGCGTGGCGGCTGCGCTGTTGCGGCGAGTCGGCCACCGCCTGCAATTCTGGTGTTGATTGTGCGGAGGAATGCTTCCTGCGGATCCTCGACCCCGTGAGGATCTACCGTCATGACCAACGACATGGACGCTCGCTCCTTGATCAGTCTGGTAAAGGCGTCCTTTTCTTTCCTAACGCTGGAGAGGTAGCGTTGCTCCTCGACGGATTCGCCATAGTAGAGGAAATAAACTCGCACGTTTCTGTCGTTGTGCGAGGACCGATAGACTTCCACTCGGCGGATGAAGGCAGCATCGGGTTCGTACATGATGATGTACCGCGGCTTTACCTCCTCCAAGACGTGTTCGTCATGGTCTCCGTCATATGCGTGGATGACAACGAGATCCTGCATTTCGTAGAGTTGGTAATAGTCCTCCATGTCCTCTAGTGGGTCTGTGACGATCTCTGGCTTCTGCTCGGCTTCTTCTTCGGTGATTTGAACCTCAGCCATGAGGTCTTCCACTTCGCCCGGCCGCTCAAAAAATTGCATGATGCTGCCGTTCTCGGCTCGTGTAAGGGATTGTCCCCCAGCTCCGCCACCCCTCATACGCCTACGCTTGTTGGATTTCCCTCTGAGCGGTTGACCTGCCCTGTCAGTCGCCCCGTTCAGAGCTTTCTGGTTCTCCGAAAAAAGCGTTGCGTTCACCTGGGCAAACTCCTTTTTCCATCGAAGATAATTACGTAGCTTTCTTCTCATCATAAAAGCTGCCGATGGCTGGTCCTCGTCGTCTTCGTCCTCCGCAGACGGATCCTTCTCAACTTTGGGCTTGAAATGCATAGTTTGCAGGTAGTCACGGAGTTGTCTGCATGTGTTCGTGTCGCCACACATGATCAGGATGGTCCCATTAGAATCATCACGGGCTGGAGGGTCGAAGTGCATGCTATTGTCGATCTCCGTCAAAACATCTGCCAGCCAAGCCCATTTTGGTTGCTCCTCAAGCACAGGCTTGAGTGAGTCGATGTTGGCGTCTGCTGTGGCCGCTTTCGAGCTGGCTGCGTAGACTCTACGTCGTGCAGTCTCGAAAATCGTTTGCGCCGCGTCAAGAAAAAGCCATGGAGACTGATTTTGACGCGTTGATCCCGGAGGCGGCGAATGCGCCGCGTGAATTGTATCCAAGTGCTGAAGAAATGAGACGGCGTCGAGGGTCAATACTGACGATAACATGCCACGTAGAACGCTCAAATCGTTGACTATTTGCCGTGTCTTCCAGCTGACTCTATGCCAGTTCGGATCGAGTTGTCTTCTGATGATGACGTCAAAGTTCTTGTGCAAGGCGCTGTCGAGGTTCCAATCTTCCATCTCTAGACCGGTATTTCCTTTCTTCAGCTCGTGGATGCTGACTTCGACACACTCGAGGATGGAGTTTTGAATATCTCGCATAGCATCAGTCATGGTGATGTTCAGCTCAATAACCTCCGCCGTCTTCTTGCCTTCCAGCGACTGAGCCACTGTGACATGAAACCGCGGCCACAACGATACCTTCTTGAGAAACAGGTTCCTCATCATGGTAGACAATGGCGAAAAGCCCGTCGAAAATGGATCCGGGTTGTCGGCAAACGCCTTCAAGAAGCCGGCCTTGTTTTTCTGGCGATAGATTCTCAAGATGAAGGCCTCAAGGGATGTCGCAACAACACGGTCTGCGTGCAAAACTACGAGGCCCGTGACTTTCTCGGTATCAAGCAAATTCGTCAGAAGGTCGACAACTAAAATACGCGAGGTGATGCTGAAAATACCACCGCGTGCGTACATCTTTTCTCTGGCACCGACGCTGGTGAAGTCGGTGTTGACGACCGTAAGGCCCCTGGCATTAGGGGACATGCTGATCGCGGCGTGCTCTGCAAGGGCTTCTCCGATCCAATTGTTTTCACGGTCCTCCGCGCCGACGAGGATTATCAAGTTGTTTCCTGCAGCATCGTAGGAGTGCAGCAGGTTGGTAACCAACCGCATCAGCCCCAGCCCGCGGGCAAGTACGACAAGCTCATCTTCATTTCTCAACTCTTGGAAGAGGTTTTGTTGATATTCCTAGACTGGTGTCAGCAGCGATCGGTGACTTTCCGCGAGAAAGCGACTGACAAGGGGCAATGATAGCTTCACGGGCTGAGGAGCGTTGGCTGACATGGTGCACCATGCTGGAGAACAGAAGCGTCAGTATTAGGTCGTGCTGGCGTTGATGAGAATGAATCGCTGAATTCGGATAGGCCTTTGATGATGCCTGGCCCCGAGCGTACCGTTTTGCGCACTGTCCAATGGCCTGTTTTAGTCGAGACCGATCGCCAGTGGGATAATCTAGCACTGTGCGCGTAGGCAGCCTACTGAATCGACCTCACCCGCCGGCCGTACCTTCCTCGCAACAATGGAACTGGCGGAAGGGCATAATGGATAAATTCGAGGTCTCTTCAGGCTCTGTATGGTTGTGTTATCGACGCTTCTCTCAGTTTCCTTGCACTAAGCCTTACCAAATTGACTACCATCATTTGAGTATTGCTTAACACTTTTGCTTGATAATTTATAGCTCGGCTGTTAATCTTCTCACAGCCTTTACACCGCACTTGCTCCAGGAAAAGGTGCCACCAAGGCTTAGATGGGCAATTCTTGAAGAGGCCCACGCCGATCTCTAGCTTCTTCATGCGGCTACGGGTCTAGAATTATAGACCGTCGTGCCATCTGTAGGGCTTGGCATGGCCAAGATCTGATGTTGGATCTTCAACCTCAGTCGTCATTAGCGCCAACACCATCTCGACTCGAGGTGATCTGGAACAGTGACTGGCAGACAAACTCGTGGGGCTTATGGAGACTGCGCACTATCACTGTAGAGTAAGGCCGTCTGTCAGGTTTCTGGCTCATCCTCTTACACGTTAGTGGCCGCGTGATATGCACGTAAGTCGCCGGTGACGCGCAGGACTCTCTGGCAAGCATCTCCATCTCTCTACTTCCATGTGGATAGGGCGGCTACGGACGGACAATACAGATGTAAACAGCTGATGCCATCCGAAGCACGGTTTAGCACGTAGTCACTGCTTGGTAGTTGGGAGGCCTTCCAGGTAAGCGGGGATAGGACGTTTGGGCCCGTCCAGTCACCTTCGCTTTCCCCTCAGTTGACAAAACGACGTCATCAGCCGTCGCAACCCTCCACGTACCGCAGGCACGCCTCAACTCACATGTTAGCCTCCGACGAGATACTTTATAAACAGCCCTTCATCCCGCTCATTCTTACCCTGTTTCTGCCCAGACAAGACACCACTACCTTTCAAAACCAAACCTCAAACCAAACAAACTACCCAACCAATAATCATTCACAATGGCCGACAAGGTTAAGGAACTCGTTAACAACATCACCAAGGGCAAGGTAAGCGAACTCTTAAACCCCAAAATAGAATCAAGCATCAGACTGATCTCCAACCAGGACTCCGAGAAGGAGAAGGAGTTCAGCGTCCAGCCCATCAAGGAGGGCGGCGTCGACCCCAAGTTCGCTGCCCACCAGGCGCACCCTGGCCCTGCCGTGCCTAAGGACTTCAACGCCCAGGAGGAGGGTACCAAGGAGGAGCGTAGAGCGAAGGCGGAGGCTCTCAACAAATAAACAGAGGATGTCAGCATTTGACTCTTCATGATGTACGATCATAAATGACACTGTAGAATATGGGTCACGGAGGCGGCACCCGGGATGGGTACGGAGCCTTCGGACTTGGGCGGCCGATAGCGTCGTAATGCTGAAATGAATTCATGAACCGATTCCACATATCTTGAGACCAATGAATTGGCGTGGCTATCCCAGATAATTAAAATCGCGCAGACGTTGAAAGTGTTGAAGCAGTGCACGGATTTTTGCATGCTTGAGGTAGTAAGATTGAACATGGCAATACGGCAGTTTGGCATCAAGACACGAGAAAGGATTAATCAATCGTTGATCAGTCGACCAATGCAGCATGTTTCTTTGGAGACCAACAAATGCAACGCTGCAGGTTCTCTGTCCCACAATGACGACAATCTTCCTCTTACTTCCACGTGGCGGTGCTTACGCGCAAGATGTGGCTGATACGGCGTATTGAAGGACCACCGCCTGCCCCCTTCAGGCACTGACTGCGCTGGCATGGGCACCTCAGTGCTGCAAAGCTGGGGCCTGAGCTGACGCCCGAGCTGCGCCCGAGAGAGAGACACAGAGCAGAGAGACCTTTGGTGAGGGAAAGTCAGGAAACATCCCAGCCCGGCTGCCACTGAAACGAACGACTCAGCCACCTGCGGTGGCCCAGAGCAGCCGGTTACGAGTCCCGTCCAGCCCAGTCCCATTCGTGGTCTCCAGTGCTCCGCTACAGTCGTACCGTTCCCTCCATGCCAAATCGCCTGTCCACCATTCTTCTCGTTCAATCAGGTCCGAGTAACGTTTATTTCCATCGCACACACCACATCGACCAGGACCTCACCCTCGCGCGGCACAACCTTCTCTCACTTCAGCCTTCTTGGGACGGCATTTCTATGATATCCTCAGGGTTCCCTCGTTGAGTGATGCGAGCCCACATTTCATGAAACGCCCCCGGACCCGGAAGCTCTGGCATCTTTGAGCACAAGCTTATCACTCTCGCATTGGACGCAGCTTTCTCTTGGGCGCAGAGCGGCTGCCTCACGTTTGCACCAATCTTAACGCCAGCCCAGTACTGGCACTGTACCTGACCCTGCTGTTTGTTCTGCGGCAGCATAGCAGCCTTCTTGCTGTACCTCAACTTCCAAACACCACAAGCGACGTCGCCCTTCAACTCGCCTCGGGAACCTTGCCAAGTTCACTGCTGAAAGCGACCGACCTGACGAACCGCCATCCCGAAAGAGGAGGTGTCTGCCCAGACACCATCGACTAAGCGCCACTTTCTCTTACCTGGCCTACACACGCGTACGACGCAGACTGCTGCTGTTATTCTGGGAGTGCCACTGCTGCCTTTGGTGCCGCGGCTGCTGCAAGCACACGACCCTCTCCATCAACTCCACCTCGTCCCAATTCCACCTTGAATCGACTACATACGAACCTCGACCTCTCCACCACCACCCAACCTCCTTCGACCGCCTCTCCTTCGCTGACCACTCCCCGCCATCATGCCGTCGATCTTGAGCGATGACGACAAGGAGACTGTCAAGCGCTTCGTCCCCAAGCAGACAAACAAGATCCAAGCCGTCGCTGTCGCCAGGTTATATGTGGCCTATCCCAATCCTGCGAAATGGACATACACAGGCATCCAGGGCGCCATCGTTTTGTCAAACGACTTGGTAGGCAACACCTATTGGCTCAAGATGGTTGATATTTCTGTAAGTACCCCGCCCCTCTCTCCGTGCTGTTGCATTCCTTGGCTGACACGCCTCTAGTCCGCAAATCGAGGTGTCATCTGGGATCAGGAGATATTCGAAGCGTGGAGCTACAATCAAGACCGCACCTACTTTCACAGTTTCGAGATCGAAGAATGCCTCGCGGGCCTGTCATTCGTCGACGAGAAGGAGGCTAAACAATTCAAGAAGAAGATGGATGACAGGGAAAAGAATGCGAGCAGAGGTACAAGGGCAACTCCATTCGGAGGAGCTGCACAATCTCATCCCCACAAGCATGGTCTGCTCGGAGGACTTTTTGGCAGCCGGCATGCTTCAGCTCCTACACCCCCCGATTCGCCGCGAGCACACGGCCGGATGCCATCGCTCGGGGGCCCCAACGGTCACAAGTCCTCTGAATTCGCGGTTCTCGATGCATTCGACTCGAATTGGCGCGAGAACTTTGGACAGGATCTGCGAGACAAGGGCTTGACCGATGAGTTCATTAAGGAGAACCAGGAGTTCATCGTCGACTTCCTGAAGGAGGAGCAGGAGAAGCTGATACGAGGCCACGTTCCTCCTCCCCCTCCCCCGCCACCATCAGGCTCCCATTCCAATGGCATCGAACCAAGAAATAGGCTACCTCCGCCGCCGCCCCCTCCAGCAGACGGCCCACGTGCACCTCCCCCGCCTCCGGCTCCACGACGGAGCAATGCCCCTGCTCCTCCGCCAGCACGGAGATCTGGCAAAAACGAACCGCCGGCCGTTCACAGAGAACCCACCCCTCCGAGTGAGCCTTCTGCGCCGGAGCCGCCCAAAAACCGCTTCGCCGTGCCTCCACCCTTGCCAGACGCCGGCAAGCTCGCGCATGCCCTGGGAGGCTCTGTCAGTGCCATTCGCGGGCCGGCACATCCTGGACCGCCCCCGCCTCCTCGCCCGCCGAAGACACCTATGCAGGAAGACGAGAGGCCTGCAAACCACAGATTCGGAGTGCCTCCCGCGTTTCCAGGATCGCGACCACCGCCAACTCCGAGTCGTGGCCCCGTCCCACCGCCTCCCCCTCCGAGAGCAGATGCTGGCCCACCGCCAGCCCTTCCCCCGAAAGCCCCGGCAGGCGAGGCTCCTCCGCTACCACCGCCTTCTTCACGGCCCGTACCACCTGCACCAGCAGCCGGAGGTCCTCCACCCCCACCGCCTCTGCCAGCATCGCAGGCTCCTCCCCCACCGCCGCTGCCCTCATCCAGCGCGCCTCCTCCGCCCCCTCTACCTACCTCACCGCCGCCCCTGCCAACATCCAATGCGCCACCTCCCCCGCCGTTGCCCTCGTCGAACGCTCCGCCGCCAC
>JABGLZ010000151.1:0-106085 GCA_014705045.1 Colletotrichum theobromicola
GACGATCTCGTATGCTGTGCCCCTCGTGTCGTCACCTCCGTGGCAGTGTTGTATGGTTATGGTCACATCAATCGCAGGTTTCCCGGTACCAAAGGCTAGGGGCGATCTGGAGCGCATGTGGGGCACGGACGAGACCCATGGCCCGGTCGAAGACGGCTCAGAAAAACGGTGTAATGAGCCGTCGGTAGATTCGGATGAGATCAGCAATACGAGGCCCTAAAGCACGAGAAAGTGTAGCGCCACGAAACCGTGCCGTGAAGGATTTGGTTCGTGCCCTAATTCAACTTAGGTTGCTTGCGGTTACGGAACTGGCTGATGGCAGAGACGGTGGTTGGTTCCACGGATTCCATCTGACTGAGACAGTTGCCTGATATCCATAACTGAGACTTCTTTTTGCCGTTTTGCGTAAATTGAAGGCATTTGAACAGTTGACAGGTCTTCAGCTGCCAAGAAGTTGGCATGACGAGCAGATACGATGTCATTGCGTTTGATACAAATCTCTGATGTGTGATGGGAACAACCTTTCCACCGCTTTTTGACCGAGGAAGTATTTCTTCCTTCGCTGGTATTCACACAGATTACTCCGAGGAGAAAGTTTTGCCTGCCGAACATGCTGCTTGATGTTTTTCAGCCCTGAGGTCTTGCAAAGCCGGTAGCGTAAGCCGCCTATGAACTCCACGGAAACTTGAGAAAAGCCCGGAGCATCACCGCGACTAGAACGAGATTGGATTTTCTTTCTCATCTTGGGGCTACTCAACTCATGAGACAGCGTTACAGGTGGGCCCATTTGTCGTGTCCCGCCAAGAACCCTCCGAGACTTGCTTGGCTTAGGTTGTCGCTGTGAAGCCTTGTCAGTGCCCAGAAAACCACTTCAACACTTTCCCAGTCCCCGATCCGGCGAGAATTGACTCCAATTATAAAGGTAGCTCGTCCCACGTCAACATATAAATGAGTGGTTAGCTAACGTCGGCATACTGAACAACTAGAACGATTGCTCCAGTAATTGCATAGGGTATGGTCGCCCTGATCGCATGTTCAACAGGAATGATAATGGAGCTAGGAATCGTGATAGCGGCACAGGAGAGGGATATGTTGTGGGATTATAAGCCATAGCCATTAACTAGAAAGCCAGAGTAACCTTCGAGACTTATCACGAGAAGCTATAGCATGATATTACAAAATCTTCAAGTTCTATAGATCTAATCACTTAATGAGCGACAATGGTAAGACTTTGTTTCTATGTAGTCTTGGGTGACATTTACTCATTAGATATTTAAATCGGCTGTGTTATGTATTATGTACCAAGACGTCGATGGCATGAGGAATGTCACAGTAAGAATAGGATGGCACATTTCACGGTTACGATGGAGCCTGAACTTTGCGCTGGGTGTCGCAATATGCGACAGTGATATATTAGAGATAAAGGACCCTTGATGGAAAAAGAAACTGGGTCGCTGGAATATGAGAAAGAAACAAAAAGCAACGCTCAGTGAGATGAGTGACCAGACTGTAAGCAACGCTGTCATAGTAGTTCAAAGCCAGCACGGATCTTCCAGTCTCTGCCCCTCTTGCTGAGGGCAGTCGTCATCGTCATCGTCGTCGTTCTCTGGTGTTTTCGTCGTCCTTGTCGTCCTTGTCGTCCTCGTTCTCTACTCCTCCTCGTCAATGGTGGATAGGTCGAGAACCCGCCTCGTTCTTTTATGCCGGCGCCTGGTCCTCTTGGACTTGGAGGAGGCGCCCTTGTCGGTATTAGTGAGCATAGCCTGTTGCTCCTTTTGGAGCATGGCCGGTTCGTTCTGGCATTGATCGATGGTAATGCCCCCTTTGAGCTCAGGGTCGACCCAGTCCCCGAAGTAAGCATGTCCAATAAGGGTCGTTCTGGTGATCCAGGGCATTCGCGCCTTTGGCGATGGTAATCTTGGCTTTGCTGCCAAGGGAAATTCGTAGGCGCTGTAGGTCATATTTAGCCGCATCATGCAGCTTTTGTCGGAGGGAAACTTTGCCCCTTTCGATGGTAAGTATCTCATAGTGATAGGAGGCGTCTGTGGCCTGACGCCGAAAATGGTTCTTGGGGCCGTCTACGTGAAAACTGCGTTGGGACCGAATGGCAGCGGACTCTTGAGCGTAGTCCTCTTCGCATTTAGTGCGCATAAGCCCGTACTGGGCCACATGGGCCACATGAGCCTTGGTGGTGTTGGTGGTGCTGTCCATATTGGGCGTCGTCCTTCTTGGTGTACTGAAGTTTGGGGTGCTTTGGTGCGAGAGCGAAGACATTACTTTGTACGAACAATACGCGAACGTTGTCACAAACCAAAAAAAAAAGAAAAAAAGAAAAAAGGGATACGCTGAACTGAACTCAATAACTGTAGTTCCGGGTGCCTTCAGATGGATCAAAGCATCCAAAACGAGGGCATCGTCGTTTTGGCTGATTCACTGCGAAAAAAGCCCTATTTTGATTGCTTGATTGCTTGAATTGATTGATATGGATTGAATGGGGTGCTGCGCTGTCTGGACGAAGAAATGAAAAGAGAAAGAATAGAAGAAGCCAGGAAGTAAAGACAGCTATTTAAAGACTTGCTAGACCACTCACTACCTCTGAGGCCTAGGTATTCCGAGACAGCAAGGTAACCCACGGCGGGCACAACAGGGTTTCCGTGACTCAGAATAGTTTCAGAGGGGTTCGGCTATGGAGTAACTACCCGGGTACTAAGAACTGACTTGATATCAACTCTCCCGGAGACACAGGAAACTATAATCAACTAGGCTCTTGCCCGTTAAGTTCAGGGGTAACTGACGACAACATCTATTGGCCAAAGCTACATGTATTACGTACAGCCCATACACATTGATAACCTAACACCATACAGATTCTCTGAGGCAGCCCAGCTCGTAAGCGTCCTACCGTTAGTTTTCAGCATCTCGTTTCTGTTCTATCCGCTTTTCTCGGGTTATTGAGTACCCCTTTGGGAATTTGAAAGCATGGATAGGCAGAATGACGTCGAACATCCGAGAGACCACCGCTTGGTCTTCACGTTGAACCTTGATTTTGGATCCGATTAGACGCGACGACTTTTTCGGCACTGAGGTAGCAAAGGCGTTGAGCATGACTATCGAAAGACTGTTGCTGGTCCTGATCGACCCCTCCCCTCTCCCCCTTCCCACGCGGAAGCCGCAAGGCTTTGGGCGGTCGATTGAACGGTAGGTGTATCTACTACAAAAGACGATATTTAATAGCGACTACGATAATAACGAAAATGAAAATAATGACGAAGATAGTGACGAAGACAACAAGGACGACGATGACGACGAAGCCGAGGACTAAGACGAAGATAAAGACGGAAACGATAGTAAGTGAGTTAGTAACACAGGAATAGTAGTCGCCCTCGCATAGGAAAAACGGGCGGTTTCTTTTGTTGGAATAAGGCCCTTGAAATTGAACCCAACAGTCTAATTACTCCTGAGAGAAATGGAGTCGGAACTCTGCAATCTTAGGCCTTCTCCCCGTGTAATCACCTAATACCAACCTCAAACATTTCCCAACCCATGAAAAAGATCTCCACCTTATTGTTCACTATCGCTGATATGCTACGCGAACGATTATATGTGAGATGACATTGGAATTGCTAATTTATGGGGCTTCATAGATGTGGCATGTTGGCTGTTGGCCTTTTCCTAGTTCTGTGTTAAGTGCTCCAAGCACCCAGATTCAAGATCAGGGAGCTCCACCTGCCTGTCGTCTTGTGGTCTCGATGAATAGAGATCCTTTAGACCCAGGCGCACTTTGGTCATGAACCCGTGCCTTTCACCAGTGTTCCTTGTGATGTGATGCGCAACTGTCACGCCATCGCGTTTTTGACCTTGCCGTACATATTCTGAGAAATTGCCTTGGTAAAGTCGCCAGCACGAGCACAACACCACTAACAAAAGAAGCATCAGGCACAAAACAAGAAAGCTTAGTTCGAATGGCTGGGAACAGAAAAGACTCGATGGGCTTGACAAGATAGCAAGAAACCAGAGATAAGGTAGTAAAGTCTTCAATCCCTGTGGCCAAATGCATGATGGGGTATTCCGTCCGTTTGGAACAGAGCGATCGGCAATGACCTATTTTTCGACTTAAGTGGGTTGTAAGGTGCGGTGAGAAAATCACTTACTTGAACATGACTCTCAGCATGAAGCTGAAGGAGATACTACCGATTTGAGTTAGGATCTCTGACATTTCGGGTTGGATTTTGCCTCGGATCAACATACGGCTTTACGAGCAGAAAGTCCATCTTCGAGCATCCCCTTGTACTTCTGCTTCCAGTCTCCTAGTCGCTGCTGCATGTGTCTGAGGTCGTTAAAAACACCCCGTATTTGTGAGAGATGGGGAAGACAGTCAAGCCCATCGCCAGGGGAGCCATCGTTGTGAAGAAAGTAGTTGACATCGGTCGCCATGAATGAGTCGCCACTCCTGACTGTTTCTTGAAGATCTAGGGAAATGTCATCCAATAGTTCTTTGGCGTCGCTCACCCTTTCTTGGGCATCCTCGAAGTCGTGAAGGGGGTTACCCGTTGGAGGTGAGGTCAACTTGGTGCGGCTTGCCGTGTCTTGTGTCGCTCTAAGTGTTTGTTTATGTGTTGTAGCCTGTGGGAAAGTATCAACGCGAAATTCTTTCAAGCAGGACACATATCGCCTACCAAAGAACGTAGTCCAATCTCGAGGTTAGAAACGACCGATGCCCATTCTCGGCAGATTTGCACCAGTCGTATTTCCAAGACCCGAACAAAGTAGCCTCTGGGATCCCAACCGTTTTGCGCAACGTCGTATCTCCCTCGGCATAACGGATCAGTGAGAAAACCATCCTCAAAATCGTGCTCGTATCTAGTCACCATGTCCGGTGTCGGGTCATAAGCTGAAGCTTCTTCGAACCAGCTTTCTGCGAATGCTAAAGCAGTCCATCGCCAGTTGTCGTAGCCCGTAACCAAACAGCTGATCTGGCTGGCATAAATGCCGTCAATTTGACCGAAGCCAGGCTCAGCTGCACGTCTTCTCAGAAATGTCACATCTCGTGATGATCTGAGAGGCTCCTGTAGGGATCTTCTACAGCGCGCATCGACTTTGAGACTCTTGGATGATCTCCATACTCGGTATGGGATATCGAAATGAAGGGCGAAGATTGGTGGGCCTGACGTCTGTCGATGAAAGGCGACGATGAGCCTGAAGTCGAAGCAGGAAGATGAAGCAAATACCATGACTTACAGAAAATGTTACTCGAATGGAGGATTTTGAGCAAACATGATTGGCGATTAAGTCGCCCAAGGGACGGGAGAGAGACTCAGGGGCCGATCCCGCAAGTGCCAATATACTCCAAGAGTCAAGATTCTCAACAAAGCTGAGGGATTTCAGGACTTAGTTAGGTTTCGTTTATCTTCACACACTTAAGCACTTACATCAGCCTTCTCTCCGCGTCAGATTCGAACCCATCTTTGAGTCCAGACTTGTGATCGCTTGTCGTCTCTTCATAGCGCTGCGAGGAATCAGCAAGGCAACATACCTGATTGGCCTAGTGCAGATCATACCTTCTTACTCAGCTCCCTCAAAAGCTCATGCGAACTCAACCCTCCAGCAAATGGACGCAGGTGTGGCCCCGCAGTGCCATTGTTCCCGTCAATCAACAGTGCCGTTTTGCGGTGACCTGGTGCGGTTGCACCTGGATTTTGGAGTTCCAGCAACGTTTGGCCACAGAAAATGTCGAGAACTGCGTCAATGTGAGACTTGTTAGAGGCCCACTCCTCTTCAGTGTTGAGCAGGAAGTTGATATCCCCGTTTTGATCTGATGGTTGTAACCTTGTGGTAGCGCGAGGCGAGTTTTCCCACGCTTTCGCGATCAACTGCTTTCCAAAAAAGCGCCGTGGCCAAGAGAATGGATTGGTCCAAGTTGATTGCCTTGAGGTGAGTGGTGGACGATAGCTCGAGGTTTCCGGCCTTACCAAATGTGACTGCGGTAGCTGGACGTTTGCCATGCTTTCGTCGAGTACGGATGTGAAGGTCATATTCGCACGCAGACTCGTACTGGAACAAAGGATTGGGCTTGAAGATGATATTCCAAAAGAGTATGGTTAGTAGTAGAGCTTCTTCGAGAGCAAGTTTGCGATAGGCAAGCTTAAGATAGTACAGGCAAACTTGCCTCGATATTGGAAAGGGCAAGTAGTAATGTGGCGCAAGATTGGAAGATAGTTGGCTTGGCCGATAGATGTGACTGCGAACATGTCAGTCAAAGGTTTTGGACGAACGCTGCTGGGTTATATGCGAACATGTGCCCACAGCTGATCCCTAATAGCCTCCACTGCCGCAGATTCACGGGATAGCGGAAGACCGAGGATGCAGTAGGCAATCCAGTTCGGTGTCACACGCTGTCTCAATGGAACCCACACATCCACACCACTCATGAAGGCGGCCAATCAGGCAGGAATCCAGGCAGGCTGTGAGCGTAACAATGGTGTCCTGCTCTTTGCGACCCATGGCGACTCACAGCAGTTGAAACCCCCGATCGCGGAATCATCTTTAGTCGAACTCTAACCCAGAGCGCACAAATCCGCATCATGACCCGTGAGGAACATCAACCGAGGACCAGAGTACGATAGGTGTGCAGGATAGTTGCGACAATCCAAGAAAAGTCGACGACACGTTCCCGCGCAACAAAGCAGCGAGATAGGCGTCGAGCTCTTTGGAGGCCATGCTGACATTTTAACGCCCGCCTGCATGTATTCTGCTTCCTGAATAGTCGAGATGCATTCGACACCGATTCGATACCGAATTTGGGGGGTCACTGCCATGTCTCATTCCGCTGTGATTCGCTGTCTCCTTTCGATGCCACCAATCAGACCAACTAGCTAGAGCCAGGTAAGAGACATTGCACTTGAAGGGGTCACGTTGATGATTTAGCCGAGGAAATGGCACCCAATGGCGAGAAGGACATAGTTTGCCGCAAAAAAGGCTCATGTACTCTTGCTACTGACTGTGAGGTGACCTAAGCTGAGAAAATGAGAATGCTAATAGAAGCGACCATGCATAATTTCGACCGTCAGTCGTTAGGGTATCATTGAAAAAAAAGCCGACCTATAAATAATCCGAACGCCTGCGCTTATGCTGAAGATGAGAATAAATAGTAACATGTGCCAGAAACAGAGAGGCAACCATAGAGCGCTGGTTGACCAACAGCGCTCCTTTCGTCGAAAATCTTCAAAAATTCGTCAAGCAGACACGGCCGACGGAGGGGCTCGAACGACAGAGCCAAGTTCGAGATCGGCGACGTCTATTTGCTTTGACCTACGGCGAATGCCCCAGGATGCAAGAGAATTACACCAAGAAGTTTCGCCGTTGCCCTCTGGGCTAGGAGTACTGTTACTGGTAGATGCAACCGAATCAAGGTGTCCATGTCCTCTCATCCCTATCATGGTAGCATCTGTGATATCAGTTTCTGCAGGCTCAGTCGATTCTTCGATTCCGCTGGGGACGAAAGTGATAACGGCCGAGCAATCTGGCTGAATCGTTTCGCCTACATGGAATGGGAGCAGGGAGGTGGGCGTCCTGATCTGTGGGGATGACGGCCCGGGCGAATTGCGACTCATCCGCACCTTAAGCGCACGGTGAATTGCAAACATTGAGATTACAATCGCTACCGAAAGGATGACAAATGAGACGAGATTTTGCTTGAAAGGCATAGCCCCTTCGGCACTAAAAAGTGCTGAGGCCAGAAACGGCGGTGCTAGGATCTGTTGTTGTTACAATACGTTAGCACAGCCAGAGGGTTTGAAGACCGCAACCAGAGCCAACTCACGAGCGTGAGCCATGCTAAAATTTGAACTTCTAGCATGTTCTTTCGACCTTCTTCGGAGACGCGCCCAAGCTCACCCTGAAACTCAAGAACACTGCTTTGTAACCCTTGGATGTTTCCCTGTTGGATTGTGGTGATGCGTACTAGTTCGGCTTGGGCATTCCGGTTCTGTTCATAGAATCGCTTTGATGCAGCGTTGGACTCCTGGATGCTTCTCTGGAGCTCTCCAAAGTTCTGATGTTCCAGTTTAACCACGCGTATCAGTTCAACTTGAAACTCTCCACTTTTCTGGTAGTGATCATTGGCGAGGCGCGTTCTTTCAACCTGAAGATCTCGAATACTTTGGTGAAGTTCTTGGATCTTGCGCATTGTTTCAATACGGCTTTCTTTCACTTGCTGCTCCCATCGAAACGTCAGTCTGGCAAAACAATGGATGAGAGTGGTGGTCTCACACTAGTAACATTTGCTAGGTCGAGCTTTGTCTGTGCAAGGTCCTGCTGATGTGAGGCATTATTAGACGGTGTTTCCTGGATCCCAGCACCGTGAACCACTAGGCTGTCCGACCAGACACTCTGGATACCCTGGAAGAAATACTATGGGACAGAAAGGCAAGTGTTAGCGAGATATCACGAATGATGGTCCGGGAAAGCCTACCTTGCGTCGAGCTTCCTCGCAGTTTGACGTCATGTCTTCGCATTTATCTTTCAGACCAACGAAAACCGTGTAGAGCTGTGCAAGCTCATTGAAGATGCGTCGAATCCCAGATAGAGACGGGTAGCACTCTGACGCATCTCCGGGCCTGCCTTCATCATTGCGAAAGTAGTTAACCTCCGTGTTGAGGAATCCTTCGCCAATCTTGAGAGTCTCATAGAGATCATGCAACAACTCTTGGACTGCCTCCTTGAGGTATCTCAAATGGGCCTCAAAACCCTCGAATTCTTGGCCGTACTCTTCAGGATCGGATCCCGTAGAAAAGGGTCGCAGCCGGAGAAAGAGCTGTTTCTGCCTCTGAGACTGAAAGGGACGTTAGTAAGCCTTCTACTCAAGACCAGTCAACTCGTAGTTACCATATTGGTGACTCCCGTTTCCAGATTATTGCAAACCAGTATCCACTCGTCTGCCACTTGCCCGAGTCTCAGTAGCAGAACCCGTAGGAAGTAGGCTCTAGGTTCCCATATCGGCTTCTCTGCGTCGTCCTGCCCGCCACCAAGAGGATCTAGCAACATTCCACCCTCTAGATCAGACTGGTATCTTTCGACCTTGTCAATGGCACATTCCCCAGTGTTGAACCACGTATCGATAGACAAGATTGCAGTCCATCTCCACTGGTCGTAGCCAGTAATCAAGCACCCAACGTGTCCCGAGTAAATGCCGTCCACTTTGGGACTTGACGACCTATCAGCAGAGTCCATGAGGAAGTTCATGTTGCGCGAGTTCCTCAACGTTTTCCCAGTCGATGCTTTCACGCGGGGATCGCATAACAGCTGATCAGTGGTACGCCAGACACGGAACGGCATGTGAAAATCAAGAGCAAAGATCGATGGCCCGTCAGCCTGCAAACTATTAGTGAGCGGCAAAGTCAGAGGAAATGATACAAGAGAAGCTTACTGCAATTGAGACCCCAATTGATGATCTCGCACACAAATGCCTCTGAAGAAAGTCGGCAAGCAAACGCGCCTGCGACTCAGGGCTGGTCATGATTAATGCAAGGATACCCCAGCTGTCGATATCAGTGACATAACTACATGGTGTTAGCACCAATGATGGGCGGTTGAGAACGGGGAGGTACGTGCATAAGGCGTCTTTCTGCATCGATAGCTTGAGAATCGTCAAGATCGCTGTCAGCCCCTGAGACTTTCACATATCTCTACTTCATGTTAGCCAAGTTCAATATATATAAGCCAATCCATTCTCTCCATATTCTTCGAGGTCTTTCTTACTTTTTCGAGAAGGAGATTCGCCATGTCACGCGCTGAGAGGGCTCCACGAGACCGCCTCAATGTCCATGGATTTTCTTTCTCCTGCCGGTAGTATCCATCGATGACCCAACCCATTTTTCGACATGTCCCATCGAATTTCCCCGCCAGCAAGTCCTTAAACTCAACATCATGGCAGATTTCGAGGATCGGCCGTATTCGCCCTTCGTATCTTGCCGAGTCTTCGTCCGTCCTGAGGATGAAGCACATGATATCTCCAGGAGACTCGAGTCGATGTTCGAGCATTTTATTGAGAGCCCAGGCGGTATTCTCCCACTCGAAGGCAATCGGATGACGTGCATAAAATTTCGGGGCCCATGCGAATGGGCTTGTTTGTGTGAGAAAGTGCTCGGGCTTGGTAGCGATATCACCCTCGCTGGCTGCCGTAGCCACGGCCCTAGGGCGCCGGGGAAGCAGACTGGTGTGGGACTTATGCATCGAGACGTGCTCACTAGGGTGCCTGTTCAAATTAACCCTGGTCTGGAACATGGTAGGACCTGAAGTGGCGCAAGAAGCAACATCGAAATTAGGGTGGCATGCGGACAAAGCAAGTTGACAAACTCACCGACACCCTGGGCTGGAAGTTCAGGTAATTAAAACACAATAGGCATGCGGAATTGGTGGCCCTCCGCATATGGGATATGATCCGTAGCTTTCAGGCAGAGTAAAACACAATTGTTGATTAAAGGTTTGACGAGTAAGTAGTAAAGAAGTATGTCCTGAGAAATGTTGTATCCGTATGGATGTTCTTTTTCGGCCAGTTGGGTGTGGTTGATTACTGGAGCCCCACAGCCGGGGGAGGCGGGCTGAGGTAGGAACCGGGTTCCTGAGCCGGCGTCCGCGATGCTCGGGAGACGGAACAAGGATGAGTGTTGAAAGTTCAGGGCCAGGAAAATGCTCATTTTGGGTGTAAGATTCTTGACGCTTGTGAATCCTCGACCTGCTCGTCCCCAAACTGGTGGTGGGCGTCTCCGTCGTGATGTTCACAGTCGAATCGACGGGTTCGGACTCTATCGACTCTGCAGCGACTGCATCGTGGATAGTGACAGTTGGGGCATGGATCTACGACAACAGTCATCCCCGATTGTCCACATTGGCACTAAAACTATGAGAAAAACCGCTCGATGGGCTCAAATATATGTAGCAACTTACACATGTCCACATGAAGGCGTATTGCTTACGAGGAGGCTTGAGGAGAGCAAGATATGCATGAGTGACGTGTCTAGCAAAATCACCAAGAGATGAAATACCATGTTAGGTTTCCCGTTGGCGGTTTCTTCGGTAACTTGAGATCGGGCTGGACGAATGAGGTCGCTACATCCGCAGATTGGGCAGCGGAACCAGATGGGTGGGTGGGTGAGAAAGGATACGTGAGGCTGCGAAGGTAGGGACTGGCTGCCGTCTGTCGCAATGGGATTGGGTTCTGTTATGAACATTGCGTTCGCATGGTGTTACCGATCACCGACTCAAAACAACACGTTGTTCAAACTTCCAACGGAAATTGCATGACTAGGTCTGTCATACTAAGAGCCGGGGAGCGGCAGCGAGATGATGGTGAGCGGGGCCTAATAGTCGGCACCCCTCGCCGATGGTCCGAATAAAGAAATGAGGCATGGTACATATTGAACCTTACTTGACCTAGCTCAAGAATCGAATTGTGGAATAATTCTTACTAGGGGACCGCCCTTTAGACTGGCATTTTCGCAGGAACTGTCAGCGTAAGAATGTCCTGAGGAGTAGGTAGCAAAATGAATTGTGGACATGAGCGGCGGTGCAGGTCAATCAGTGAATCAGTTGTTAGGCATGAGGCGCATGGGCAACACCCGCATTAGGAGTCAGGGATGATTTTCGGCTATGCAGTCCGGGGCATTTCCCGATAGAAGATAGTTTTCTAGACCCTAGGAAATTAGGTGAAGACAAAAGGAGGAGGAAAAGAAATGTGGTTACGGATAGACAGCCTCTGATTGATCAAATGCCACTTTGGGCCAGAGCTGACATTCCATTCAGTGTAGGGATGCAAGCTGGCTTGCTGCAGCAACAGAACAATGTCCTAGCTGAAGCCAGCTCAATGCGCGCACACCGGTCGAAATCTGCCCGGTCCGTACAACGTGAAAGCCCTGTTCTGTTGTGTGGGACGGTCTGGCTTGTAATCCTACCGGTGAGAGCATGAGCATCGTGAAGCTTCATTTTTCAGTTAAGAAGGGCGGCACGAAATCTTGATCCAAAAGCTGTCATTCGATGAGCCTCGAGGTGGTGGGGTAAGAAGCATGCGAGCAATCGACCGCAGGCGGGGTAGGGTCTCATCGAGGCGGCCGGTGTCCCTAGGCCCAGTCAGCGGGCACTCCCGAAGGGAGGATGCGGTCTGGTAACTTGAGCCAGCTGTCTGGGAGAGCGACGTCAGGCTTTCGGATGTGAGTTCCTAGCCAAGACTATCTTGTGAGCTGTTGTTGATGATCATGTTTGAATATGCAAATCTCACAGACGAACACAGTCAAGTGACTCCATGGGCAGCAATGTGACGATGCCCAGCGCAAACGAGGCACCAAATAGTGCTCGAGCAACATCGTCGGTGAGCTTGACACCCGACACTCCAGTAATTTTGCTTCATTGCCGGGGCACCGAGACACTCGCAAGTTCGCAACCTCTATCGGAGAGGGTGAAGCGGAGTGTGTATATCGTCGTGCTCGGGTATGAGAGAAAGGACATCTTCCGCCTCGTTCTGGGCTCGGCCAGGAATGAACCGGAAGGGCGCTCGAATCAGAGTCGAAGTCTGTCACAAGTCTCGGGTGGACGAGCTGCTCTCTTCACGGAAGGGGGCTGTGAATGATATAAGGCGACCATGCAATGGCAGGTGGGAGGGTAGACGATCGAGTAGGTGGGATAAGATTCGCGCTGCGAATCGGTTATTTGGCGTTTTTTGGATGGCTCGAACTTCGATAGGAACCCAAAAGTTCTCAGGTCGAATGTTTGGGTCACATGGGATCGCTCCGGGGATCGTGGTTCGTCGACGTCCGCAGGAATCAGTGGTTGCGCCGTTGAGGTGCTGCGACTGGAGCCACGCTCGAATGACCGACGATCTGACAGCAGAAGTGGCTGCTGGTGGTTATAAGAAGCTTGTAGAACACAGATGCACGGTACTACTGCCGGAAGTCGACTGGACGTCGACAGGATGGCGAAGGGATCTTTCGGGTGTCGATAAGGAAGATGAAGGACACCGCCGGCCGATGATACCCGTCACAACTAGAGTGGCCGGGGGCATATTGATGAGTGCTTGTTGGCTGAAGTATGATAATGGCCGGCGGCAAGCTTCGGGGGTTCTTATCTGCATGCTGATCGAAGTTGACGGCGACTACTGGTACAAAACCCAGCCGAACCGCTTCTGATTCAACTGCGCAGATTTGGCGGTCTGAAATTTCGAGGGCGACGTGCTTGCACCGCCCCGCGGGGCGTCGAAAGACGGCAGAAATACAATCCTACCCTGCCATGGCCTTCCATAACACCAACCGACCAATCCCTGTTCCTTGCTCTTGACCCCAGACTGCGCGCGGTCTGCACTGGTCTGCAGGAAATTGCATCCCCCATCCAACATCCATGGTGCCTTATCCCTGTGCCCAAACAAATGACATCAAAGACGTTTAGCTCAGGCTACCTCCATCCTCGCTGTCGGCAACGATTCCTCGTTCCGAAACACTTTCCCTGGCAAGAATTGTGGCACAAATCCCTTACTAAGTAAGACTCGGTGAGACAACGTGTCTTTCGAGAGTATGCGGCCAAGCGATTGAGATTCCTGGGGCGTGGACGGACACTGTCTACCTACCGGGGGTAGGTCTCGGATTCCTGTCCCGCTGACCGGCTCTGCCTGTCTCTCTGCTCTTTCCAGCCCACGTATGTGGCCACTAGCCAGTGGTGCTCTGGGAGAATGACTGGTTACACAAAACGCTTCTACCCGGCCGATCGTCGGCGACGCGGGCGGCGGGTAAGGGGACAGGCCAGTAGGTTCCCTCGTGACGTCTTGGCACACAACATCCAGTCATCTCAAATCTCTCAAATCCCATGACTTTCACTTAAAAAAAAGGAGCGGGGTACAATATCGCGGCGGATAAGGTCACCTTTTCCAGCAGCAACCGTCCCAAAGAGACATGTGCCACGCGCAAAACGAGGGGCTTTGCATTCTTTCACTCGAACTCTGCATGACTTTTGAGAACATCCAAGACCAGATTCCCGAGGTGTCTCAACAAAACTTGCGGCGGCCGTTGTACTGAACACCGTCGCAGGGAGCCGCACGCGTAACAACATGGTAAGGCGTCCTCAACATTTCCCATTGCCGTTTCACGAGCTGCTGATGATGCATCGGTTACTTACATGCCACTTCTGTAGTCTCGCCGACCCGGGTTTGAGTGGACCTGTGTATGATCCCGCTCCTCCCGTTTCTCGTGCATGTCGCCCATACACGAGGAACGAGTCAAGCTCGTAGCTAATCATTGAGTAGTGCGAATGTGGTCAGGGAGGGATGTCGGTCGTCGTGGATCCATGCGTCAACTGCCACCTAGCTCGATGCTCTCGCTGCAGAGTAGACAGGAAACGTCGCAGTCAGCCTAGACCATCTCCTCAGACCCAGACATCATCGGGCCGGTAGGATGGCACGCGCATTGAGCATACTCGACAGCAAAGAGATCAGAACAAAGAGGACAAAAACGAAGAGAACCCAACAAAAAGGAGAACAGTCAAAATACCACGGCTTTGGGTTAAGGCCGCAAGGTGGGAGTCGGCAGCATAGCTTACCCAAAACCAGCTCACCCGAATAATTATGCTGACTTACCTAGCAGCCCGTTAAAAGTCTAGGCTTAGGGTTTAGATTAAAACTTAGACGACTGGGAACGTACGAGATGGTTTATGCCGCTTAGTTAAGTGTTAATCTCACGAGAAGATCATTATAGACACCTAGGAGTGTTAGGGCATATTATATTATACTATATAGCGTATTCTAAATAGATATAATAGTTACCCAAACCTATCGCAAGTATAAATAGCAAAGAGACCGCTTAGATTTCCTATACTAGAGCGGCTATATTTCCTATGTACTTAATAACTATAATAATAACGAAAAAAATAATAATAACGAGGATAGAGACAAGGACGATAAGGACGATAAGGACGACGGGGACGACGGGGACGACGGCGATGACGACAACGACGACAACGATAACGATAATGTTAAGTGAGTTTGTAACACAGGAAAAGTAGTCGCTCTAGCACAGGAAAAACAGGCATTCTCATAGTAAATAGCCATGTTATGCGGTGGTGGCCCCTGCTTCTAAAAACAAGTGCTGTATGTTGTAATTAGTAGATAACCTCTGAGGGTTGTTTCGTCTGCGTGAAGTTGCTTGCTTGCATGGTGCGTTTGTGATTGATCACCTGCAGCCAACATTCGACAGCCGAGCTGCACTGGCGGATTGAATGAATGGACATGAGTCATCCACAACTTCCTCCAATACATGTCACACTGTAAAATACATGGGAGCGAATGACAAAGAGGTTGCAAAACACAATAGAATCCATTATGTGAACAGCACAATCATCATGTCTATGCTGGTAAAGCCCGGACTCCTCGCTTTGAATCTTCGAACGCTAATCTAGTACAATACCCGAGGCACCCAAAACGGGGCCTGTTGCAAATCGACTTCTATCCTACATTTATCATTGAGGTCGGCGCCCTCGTCCGTGCACCCCACAACCTTCCGACAATGCTCCACTTCCTGACGGCTGACACCCGCCGGGTCCCGTGGGATCCACAATACGGGAGGCGGAGATGCCATCTCCGGTGGCCAGTAGGCACGGCGAGCATAGTCCGGAGGATACGTCGCTGTTGGATCCGGTAAATCATTAGGGATCAGACGGCGAAGAGTTGCAAAATCGTCAAATACACCGGGATGTAGCCAGTGGAGGAGGAAGTTGGGTTTGACGGACGGGTCCGGCGCAATCCAGTAGGTCAGATACCCTAGGGGACGCGCTAGACCCCAATTATTGGCGGCTTCTTGGGCCTTCTTGAGAATCTGGCCACTGGACCAGTCGGTGACGGACACCATCAGTCCACTTGCGCCTTCAACGCCTCGGGTACCGTGAGTTTCGTGGGCGGGTCCTTCGCTTTCGTCGATGGAATCCAGGAAGTCAGGGTAGGACATGTTGATATCGGCATCTGTGAGGAAGTCGTCTTGAGGGTACTGGGACATGGGACCGCCATCGAGCTCTTCCATTTCAAGTGCCAGCGCCCGGGGGATGTTGTATAATAGTGGCGAGACGGCCTCACGAAGGGATATATGCACCAACGCGGTGAAGACGAGGAAAGCGACCATGAGTACCATGGGTATGTACGCCTCGCGCAAAACAAAGAGGCCGACGAGGCAAATAGTAGCCAGGTATAAGCCAACCAGTAGGTGCATGAGTGCGCGAGGGTAGACAAGACCTCGCGTATCGATGGACGCGTTGCTGACGTACATGAGGTTGTACTTGTAGACGAGATATATGCAAGAGAACCCAGCTGTGGCAAAGCCTAAGACGACGGGTGCGATGCAGGAGTAACTAATGGCTACAAAACGTTAACAAACTTGGCAGAAAGCAGTAGCAAAGTCAACCTACCGATGACACCCATGTTTGTAAAGACGGGGAAGACAGCTCCCCAATGGATTGGGCGATCTCTGTGCCATATCCTGAAAAGACCGCGAGGGTTGTCGAAGCTCTTGGCAAGGAGGTGATGGCGAACGACGTCAAACGCTCGGACTAGAGAAGCGGCTCCCACCGCCAAGCATTGGATGAGGATGTATGAGATGTAAAAGTTGGAGGCTTTTGGTAGATTCTCGGCAAGGAGGTCTTTGGCTGAAAGAGGATCCTTGAGGACTTGGGTGAATGCAGCCGAAGCCGCCGATGTAAGCGTCGTGACAAGGAAGACTTGCACCACTTGAAAGGCGAAATAGGCATGTTGAACGAAGAGCTCGATCAGAGATAGAGATGGGACTCCAGCAAGCCTAGCGCATCCTATACATAGCTTGATTAGCATTGAGACAAAACACGTGTTCAGTGAACGGGGTCGGCTTACCTCTCAGCATCCACGGTACAATCGCCATTAGGAACGACAGCGCCAAGGCAGGCAGGAGACCACTGATGATGCCGGTGACTGCATCGGGCAAGTGCACGATCCAGGACAAAAATGGGAAAGTTTCGGCAAGAAACTTGATGTTGGAGATCACACCGACGAATGCGGAAGGAACAGACCAGAAGATGATAGCCGTAGCGATGGCGGTTCGCATCAAGAACCCCCTGACGATGCGCTCGAACCACTGCATCCTTAAAGAGCTCCAAACAATCTCGTCAGGCTTCATGCCAATATGGCGTGGAGACATGTGCAAGGGCCGGTTGTGTGCGAGAGTCTGACAGGCACGTTCGGCGTCAGCTTGGGAAGAGAACTCGACGAAGGCAGCGGGCAGTCGGCGACCCTCGCCTTTGAGGAAGCCGCGGCGGAGTTTGTTGATCTGCTTCGTCAAAGCCTTGATGCGGTTCCGAGTCCACTTGATGGTGTCGACGCGACGGAAGAAGTTCGCCAACGGTCGGTGGTAGGGACGCTCGTCGGCCCCGATCCACTGCGCAGCTACCGAGCCATTAACGTCTGGCAAGGCGGTATTCTCATGGTAGGGGAAGCCTTTTTCGGCATCGGCAGAATCCTCCGATCGCGAACTCGAAACCGGACTTGAGACAGTCTCGGGAGCTGTGACTCCTGCAGCCTTAAGCTGCTTGTTGCGACGCTGGTTCGCCATCTTGATCAGGCGAATCTCGGCCTTCTCCAGCCGTGCAGCTGTCTCGTCACGCTCCTTGACAAGTCTTTCCAGATCGCTCGTGTCTCGAGGTATCCAGACATTCTTGACCGTGTCGCCGAAGACCTTTCGAAGCCGAGCAGCGTCCATGTACTTCGGGGGCACGCAGCTGAACAAGACTGTCCTGGATGACAGCCTTTTAGAATAGTATGGTGATAATAGATAGGCATGGCGCAAGTTGATGTAGTATATGCACTCGCGATAGATGGTGAATAGGATAAATCCTGGTGCAAGTGTCAGTGTGCGGCTGAACTCATTTGGGGGTGCAGGACTGACCGAAGAAGATCCATGCGATGATGGCATGTGCGAAGAATATGTGCGAATTTTTGACGTTACCGATTGTGATGCGATCCAGCTGCGTGAGACCACCACCTCCGGTGGCATGGATGGACATCAACGTTGGCCATGTAATGCAGCAGCCAACGAAACATATCAAAGCAAGGACCTTGAGGTAGCGTAGAAATAGGAACGCATCCAGCGTTGATCGATTCAGGATGGCAGTGTCGGGTTCCCTCCAGAAGGGTTTGACCCAGTCCAACCAACCCTTGGGCAGGGGTATGCTTTGCTCACTACGAACATGTCAGTTGCGATGCCAACATCGTGCGGAATGGGGTTCGTACTGCGAGAAGAGACTATTTAGAATGGTCCGCGGCGAGTAAACGCGATGGCTTCGGCGTCGCAGAATCCAGAAGACGAGAATACAGACGACAGCGTAGATGAGCACGGGTATGAGAGTGCTGACAAGCGACATCAAAGATGACGAGTCAGAGCCGTCAATCTGGAGTTTGCTGATGGTTCCGCCCGTGGAGTTGTCCCGGGCGGATCCCACTCGGTCATCACCTGATGAGCCATCGACGGAGGGCTGTTTGCGGTCAGTCGGAAGCCGGGCCGGAGGGTCGTGCATCGGGGTGTCTTACAATGTTCATCGCGGCGGTGCTTCCACAACATGTCTCTCGTGGAAGAGTCTGCCCAGCAGGTACCAACGCGGCGGCGCGGTCGGATTGATATGTCCGTGGATGTCGATGTCGTCAACGTTGGCGGGCCGGGAGATGCTAACGGATGCTGTCAGACAAACGGAAATTTGGCGGGGGCATTCGCCTCGTTAAAATCGGCGGAGGACCCCCGCGTCCTTGCAGCTCTTAGCGTGGAGGGTGATCGAATTGGACCATTGACGGTGGTTGGCCGTTACAGGTCGCGGCCGCCTTTGTTGGCCTCAAGGCGTGTTCAAACCCACAATCCGAATGGCGTAGTCGTTCGCTACGATCACTGATATCGGCTAGCACCGAGGAGGGCGGGAGGACAATAGGCGTCCACGTCTGATCGCTACTGAATACGTTCGGACGACCTGAAGTGATTGATGCGCGATGACAAGCGGGTGGACGTTTGGCAGTCAGGAAAAGGAAAAGAGTCGAGATGATGACAGGGGATACGCTAGCCCCGTTTCGATAGTAGGCTCGCGTAAGGTGTGGGGCTAGGCCCGCCGACGGGGGTCCACACGGCAAACTGAGCCACCCATTGGCTCCCTCCCGCTTGGCGTCATATCAGACCTTACCTAAGCATTTTCTCGGACATGATACCAGAGTCTTGGCCAATGACAATCCTCTGCTAGGAGGATTGACTTTCTGACTAAGGACCCCCGATTCAGGGGTCTTGCCAGTTGCAGCCAGTCGGTCGCGATGTCTCGCCCAATGCCGAGCCAAGACACCAGCTAATTCCTCGAGGCGCGTCAACTTCAAAGAAACAGAAAGAAATGCTGCCCACTCATCGGGAAGAATGCTCGAGAGCGAGGAAAAATCAGGTTTCCTCAGCGAGCTAGAGGGAACTTCCCCACAGAGGCTGAAATCCAACCAATGCCGAAGCTCGGTGTTTCCGGACGCAGCTCCGACTTTGCGGTGATCGCCAAAAGATTTCCTCAGACCTCAGCTGCAGTCTTCAGCCGCCCTTCCCCCCTTTGGTGAACCCCAACAACGTCTTCCAATAGTCTAGACCATCTCATTCCTTCGTTTATCCTTGAAAAGTCCGAGCCCATCGCGCCCCGCCTGTGTTGGGCATGCCAAGTCCCAGCCCGCGGGACGTGTCACGTCGATCGGGTGCGCGGCTGACATGGAGATGGATGCCTGAAGACTTATCTGATGCAACGTGAGCTTCGAGGTGGAATCTTGGACTCGCATCGACTGCATGAGTATGGCATGAAGTTCTGGTAAAATGAAAGAGTAGGTAATTTCCCACGATATCCCGACATCAGAGAGGGCAAAATTCGACGGCGGCGGGGCCTGATGTCGACCTGCGATGCTTCGCTGCAAACCCGAAAATTAGGGGCAAAAAAAGATCGGTTCGGAATCGGGGTATCGGCAATGGGTTCCCCTAGTACCGTTTTACGGTGGATCACGACTAACTCTAGACCGGAATGCGTTAATACAAACGGCGATGGGCCGATCATGTGGCCAAGATGGCCTCCTAAAAAACGTCTGTTTTTGGAGTTGGGGGGCTAGATCAAGAATACATCTCCGAGGCTTTCTCAGAAGAAGGCGGAGCTTGGAGGATCAAAAGTTCTGCAACGTTGTAGGTAGTTTAAACTCAAACTTAGGAGTCCATGAGAGACCGCCTAATTTCCCTCTGCTAGAGCGGCTATGTTTCCTGTGTATTACTTGATATCTCCTAGTAAAGACGATAACCTACTAATAACGACGACGATAACGACGAAAACAATAATAACGACGAGGACGAGGACGATAATATTAGTCACGACGACGACGGACGACGAAATCGAAGGTAAGTGGAGTTTTAACACGGGAAAAGTAGTCGCTCTAGCACAGGAATAATACCTAGGCAGTCTCATCCATGGTGATAGAGTTACGAGTGACGAATGACGAATGAGACGTGGTAAACATCAGTCACCAGAATTCCGGAGAGTAGTGCCCCTCATACACGCAGCCGAAAGAGGAATGAAGCCACGGTGACGACGCATACTAGCAGGCAACAAGGGAGAAAGACAGGGAAATTTGGTATAGGAAACTGCTGGATCTCGCAATTCTATTGGTCCTCGTGACACAGCTGTGAAGCTATCTACCTTAATAATGAGCAATCTTTCAAACAGACAAGCAATCCGACATCCTCCCACTCTATCGTATCATCGCAGCAACGTCGGCATTTTGCAAGAACGTTTACCCAAGAATCAAACTACTTGCGCCTTCTCCTTGAAGTAACTCGGACGACCATCCTCATAGACAATCTCCATGTTCGCGTCGTTCTTGAAGTCGCCCATTGGGGCACTTGTCCACTCGCCGTCCGCCATCAGTGCAACGCTGCAATGCCACGGGGTCGTGAACCCGGTCTTGGTGTTGAGAAGACTCATCGAAACCTTGTGCTCGCCGGTGGACTGGTGGATCGACAGACGCAAGTAATTGGGGAAGGCATCCTTGACCGCGCCAGCGAAGGCCTACATATGATGGGTCAATGGACCAGTCCAGCCACGTTTCTGCGGAGATAAAGAATTGCGCTTACATATCCTCGGATCAGCATTTGCTTGGCCAGGAACTTCACATCCCGCTTGTAGCCGTTGCTGCTTCGGCCCTTGCCGGTGGGGAACACATGCTGCAGGTCAGATTCCAGGAATCGGCAATAGCCGCGATAGGTCATCAGCGTGTCGGGGTTCTTTGCGATTTCTTGGTCAATGTCGAGGTCGTCCTTGCCATACTTGTTCAGGAGATAGCGGCGGAAGTTGGTGGCGTTGGCGACGTAGCGGATCTCCTCAAGCCTGTCGGGCATCGGAAAGTTCATCAGGTCCCGCAGCCTGGAGAAGCCGATGTAGGTGAACCCCTTTTCGACTGCCATGGCCCGAAGAGCTTCGCCGTAAGCCCAGGTGTCGCGATCGGGAATGCTGAGCAAATCTGTCATCAAATCACATCAGTTTCAGAGAAGATGACCCAAATTGCTCGCAGAGCCACTAACCGTTGTACACGAGGCCGTCGGAGATAATAGTGAGCTTAGCCCCCGGGGCGTAGAGTTCACCAATACGGATGCACATGGTGTTCAAGCGCTCAAGGGCCAGCTCCTCGGCTTTATCGGGAAGATTGCCGAGGACCTTGTAGACCTTGTTTGCTGACTTGAATGGAAAGGCTGGAAGACACATGTCTACTTGCTTGCCAGCTGCAACAAACTGCTCAATGACTCTGACGAACTTTGGAACACCAGCGGTGAGCCGGTCCATCGTGTCATCGAACTTGTTCAGGGCGTACTCAAAGATGATGGCCAGAATTTTCTTAGAAATCTCGGTCATCTCTTCGGTTACTTCCAACCCAGCCGGGGGGGCACGGGGGAGCTTGGAATCATCCAGGGTGGACCTGGTGATAGGGCTCTGGATACTACCAAGGAGATGCATGATGAAAGTAAATGGTAAACAACTTGGTAAAAGACAGGCAAAGATTATACTATAGACGAGTTGAAGTGAAGTCTGCTGATAGCTGTTGATTTCCAAAAGACTTTGGAACTGCGAGCAGGGCATGCTAGATATACAGATACACGTGGTGTTGAAGAGCTTTCGGATAGATGCTGCACTATTCAGATACCCGAGAATGCCGTCCCAGAACATAGCCAGACACGGAAGCCGCCTTAGGAGGCGCGTTTCACCATTGCCACCTTAGGCAACTACATCGAATGTTCATGGTCAGTAAGACAGGATCAAGGCTGCATATGGAACCGTCTGCGCCTCCCAAACGCCATCACTGAGGTGTGCCTACTACTGGACATGAGCAAAAGTTGGCCGTGGGGGCTTGGTGAGATTCCCGACTCCGCCAAGCCGGTGCCTCATGTGGGTGCGGCACAAACCGACTTGGGTGTAAGCCCGCCTGCGGCTCAAAAGTCTGTTCTCGTTGCACTTCAAAGAACAACGACTCCACTATTAGGGCCCATTCTGGCTGTACGATGCTTCTAATGCTGTCCTCGGCATGCGAATTCTGAGATGAGACGACCATTATCTCAGCTTACACGGACTTTGCCGGCGGGATTGGCAAGCTGTTGTGCCTCTGCCCAGCTGTTGTGTGGACGGAAGAACTATCACAAGTCCATCCTTTCAACCTGTTCGCATCCGGGACAATGGCATACGATTAGAAGAGAACAGTCAGAAAATCGAGAAATTCTTGTACGTCGACCGAGGTAAGCTTACTTTGCAGTATGGATGAGTAACCATGGAGATAGGCGGAGGCGGTGCCTAGACGGACTTTGTGTAGCCTTACTACTTTGGCGTTCCAGTAGCCGTCCAGGCGGGTATCGGTTTGGGAGACGTTGGATAATGTCATCCCAAGCGATTGCCATATCATTCACTCTTTCCCATGCCTTTGTGGACAAGCCAGCTTTCAATCATTGTGCTTGAATCAAGCTGTGGCTTTGCCATTTCAATTTCGCCCCTTCGCTCTACGCAATGACAGTTCCCAAGAATATCGGAAAGAGGCTCATGCCTCAGATTCTCGACGATTTGGCTGCATCTGAACCAAATCGTCTTGTTTACTCGGTGGCAAAGTCTGCGGACATCAGTCAGGGTTTTCATAACGTGTCTGCTCAACAATTCGCCCGGGCCGTGGACAAGACGGCTTGGTGGCTTCATAATCAAGTTGGAAACACCGGAGAGATCCAGCCGATTGGTTATATCGGACCTCGTAAGTATGGCTCATCTTATTGTCAAGTAACTTGACTGATGCCTGTCAGACGACCTCCGGCATATTCTGTTGACATATGCCTCTGTCAAGACCAACTGCACCGTATGTCTGACTTCATCTGCTTCTCCTTCCAAAGTGCTCACATCGTGTGTTGCGAGCAGGCCTTATTTCTGTCCGCCAGAAACAGCACCGAAGGTGCTCTAGCTGTCCTAAAAGCCGCAGAATGTAACATCTGGGTGAAGCCTCGTGGGGTGACTTACCCTCTGGTCGAAGACTTCCTGCAACAACGCGATATGCAGGTTCTTGATCTGCCTGAACTTGATGACTTGCTTGATGCGGAGAAATTCGAGACTTATCCCTTCTGCAAGACGTTCGATCAAGCGAGTCGAGAGCCTTTCTGTCTTCTCCACACATCCGGCTCAACGGGCCTTCCGAAGCCGATCGTGTGGTCGCATGCTCTCATCGGCACTATGGACGCAGTCCGGCTTCTCCCACCAACAAAAGGAGACGGCGGGATGGATCCATGGACAGACAACTGGAATGATGGTGATAGGATATACTCTTCATTTCCCATGAGCCATGTCAGTATTCTCTCCCCTAAATTGTTGTATCATGCATGCTCACGATATCAAGGGAGCCGGTATCATCATGGACATTCTGTTACCCTCGCTATTCAATCTTCACTGCATCATGGGACCGTCCGGTGTCATACCCAATATGAACTTGATAGACTCGCTGGCAGAACATGCGAAGATCGATATCTGGAGCATGGTACCCTCTCTGGTGGATGAACTTGGAGAAACCCCGGACGTCTTGCCCAAGCTCCAGTCCTCCAAGTTCATTTGTGCATCTGGTGGTAAGTACATTTTGTCAATGAATACTCCGAGAAGACAATTGTAAGCTGATGAAATCATGTTTCAAGGTCCCGTCAGTCCCGTCAGCGCATCCAAAGTCAACAACGTCACCCGAGTCCTGAACCTTACGGGCACAACAGAGGGTCTCTTCATTGGTAACCTCTGGGTGGATAGGGAAGATTGGCTTTACTTCGCATTTCATCCCTTCTCAGGCTTCGAATTCAAAGAAGTCGAGCCTGGTGTCTTTGAGCACTGGGTGCACCGGAACGAACATGGCCCCTTGTTTCAGGGGATCTTCCACACGTTTCCCGACCAGAATAGCATCAATCTGAAGGATCTGTACACACAGCACCCGACTAAGCCAAACCTCTGGGCGTACAAGGGGAGAAACGACGACATTGTAGTCCTCTCCAACGGGTACAAAATTTCTCCATTGGACACGGAAGCACTGGTTACGACCCATCCTGCCGTGGGAGGCTGTGTCATGGTAAGCAAGCTTAGCGCAGTTCCTACGGTCGTCAGCACGCAGAATTCATGTCTGACACTCTCACAGATTGGTTCTGGGAAACCTCAGGCAGGTCTCCTGCTCGAGCTGAAGGATCCATCCTCAAAGAGAACCAAGCTTCTGGACAGCATCTGGGCTACTGTGGAGCGGGCCAATTCGCTCTCTCTGCACAAGAATCAGCTTCAGAGAGACTACATCACCTTCGCTGAGCCAGACAAGCCGTTCATCCGCACCGACAAGCGGACTATCAAGAGACGTGCTACGCTAGATCTCTACGCCGACTACATCGAGCGCTTCTATGATTCCCGTTTGGAAGAGGAAGACTCGCAGATCACTGCCATAGATACTAGCTCTGCCGAGTCTGTCACTCAATCAATCAGACAGATCTTCGGCTCTCTCTCGCCAGCTCTCAAGAACGCATCTTCCGATGCGGATGTTTTCAGCTTGGGTCTAGACTCGCTCTTGGTATTTCGAGCCGTCAAGACTATCAGAGTCGCCACTGGGCTACAAGACAAGCTTTCCCCTCGCCATCTATATGCTAGCCCAACTCTCGGCAGGTTTGCGGCCACGATCATGAAGCTGCTGGCAGAGAAAAACCATGCAGCGGAGAAGAATGGCCCCGCCTCGGATGAGCACTTGGATCCTACCGTGGTCAAGATGAAGAAAATGATGAACGCCCAAAAGGCGCGCCTCTCACCTAAAGTCAACCCATTTGACTTGATGAACCCCAACATCTACGTCGGCATGAAGTTCTACATACCGCTGCGAGAAGACGCTCGGTATGAAGACGTCTTCAACAGGTTACACGACGGGCTTTGCAGGACTATTGAACTCATCCCAGAACTCGAAGGCAAGGTCATGCGCTGCTCACCCCACGAGACGGGCTACAAGAATGGCGATCTTCGGATTACTTTGCCACTGCTTCCGTCAACCGCGACCCCTGAGACCAACTTCAAAAACTCTCCGCTCAGGCAACTTCGCTACAAAGATCTTTCCAACGTGCTTCCTTCTTTCGAGGAACTGAGATCTGCCGGCTTTGTGGCCTCAGCATTCAACGACGAAGTCATCATAGACTGCCCCTGGTTTCCGACTCTTCCGGCTGAGGTCCTTGTTGCGCAGGCAAATTTCATCAAGGGTGGGTGTATTCTCGCCATCAACATCCACCATGCGGCAGTTGATGGGATGGGGGCGATCACAGCTCTAAGAGTCTGGGCCGAGAGCTGCAGATATGTTCAGGGCGACATGTCAGCTACATGCGACTGGCTCGATCCTGAGAGCCTCAATAGGAGCCTACCTCACATCCTGTACGAGCTCGAGGGGTATGCTAAGCCTGCACACGAGGTAGATCCCAAAGTCTGGGGATTTCTAGGATTTCCAGATCCTGCAGAGCTTCAGAACGGCAATGGCTCGGTCAAGACCGAAGCGCGTCTCACGGAGTCGACCCTCCCCACACCACCCCCTTTCCCCCGCAAGTTTGCTTGGCCACCCGTTCCTCCGGCTGACGGTCGTCACATGAAGCCCACCACATTTCTCGTCTCAGGCGAAAATGTGGAGAAGCTTCGACAAATCGTTCTTGCTGACCCGGAGGCCAAGGGAGCTGTGACATCCGTCAGCGATGTTATCCAAGCCTTCTTCTGGCAGGCTGCGATCAAAGCTCGTTACCGTGTTGCCAAGGAGATCCACGGAGAAGTATTCGGGCCGGAAGACAACGCGATTGTGGAGATGCCCATCGATGCTCGTCCCTACTTCTCCTCTCTGCTGCCCTCATCTTTCATGGGCAGTTGCTTGGTGACAAACCGACCCTACATGCCGGTCGAGGAGCTTTGCTCACCGGAGACAAGCCTTGGACGCATTGCTTATCTCTTCCGCGAGGCGGCCACTCACATCAACCCTTCGCTGGTTCATGACGCCTTCACTCTTCTTCAGTCTGTGCCCGACTACGGCATGCTTACCAACGCTTGCATGGGGCTGGCGGGGATGCACTGCATGATGAATAACCTGATGCTCTTTCAGACTACCGAAATTTCGTTCGGTGATGAGTTCTTCGAGAATCAGGGCATTCCCGACACCATGAGGATTCAGATGGATCGGTTCAACACGGCTTTTAGGCTGCTGCTTATCCACCCTATGCGTGATGATGGTTCTGTGGAGCTTTTGTTGGGCACCCTCCCTGACGAGTTTGACATGTTGATAGCCGATGAAGAGTTTACCAAGTACGCTGCTTTTCTTGGCTAGCAACAGAGGCGGTTGCAATACTTCTTGCTTCGTTCTTTATGTTCATAGACATCAGGTTCCACTAGACAATAGAGAAAGCATCTGGCATCACGATAATGAACGAGACAACTTTTGAACAGGTTACTTGCAGATGGGATGTTTTGTGGAATCGTGAAATCCGGTCCAGCAACAGTTGCGCAGGTCATAGACAGGAGACATTCCCCGCTAGAGCCTTAATCGAACTGTGCGTCTCCGTGTCCAACGTAGTGGGTTGTTGCCTTCAGCCTTACCCTGATCCATGATCTGACCGCGAAATACTTCTTGACCAGAGTCTCTCTCAGATGCATGCAGAACGACGTTTGATTCTAAAGCATGCATCTTTTGCCCCAAAGCTGCGCATGTTGTTACTCAAGTCATCACTAGCGCTGCTGTGTTGAGCACATTTGAGGCTGTAAGCATTACAGCCTACCTGGTAGGAATGTAGTATTCTCCCAGGTAGGATTGCAGTATTCTCTGCTCGCACCGAAGCTCTTGGCACATGTTGTGGATCAAAATCTTACATCTTCGTAGGGAAACTATTATCGAAGCCTGCGTGGTCGCCGATTGGGGTAATGCGGAATCCTGGCTCACTCCCCCACGCCGCGCCGACAACCGGGCTAGCCGGGACGAACCCGTGCTGACCCTATTGCAGCGCTTCGGTCCTGAACCACATTTTCCATCTTGTGGATCAGGTCCCGTCATCTTCATCCCTGCTCGGCAACCTTCGTTCACACCACACTCTGGATCCTGCCGAAATCTCGTATGCGTCAGCACTCATCGGTGAGCAAGTTTGAGCAAATCAACATCACAATCAGAGAAACGAGGACTGAGTCGCTGAACGCTGGATTACTGAGATCCGACGGAGACATTCATAATGATCCTGTTTCTACCCCGTTCGACTCGTCTTCGCCATCCTTCTGATCGTTAGAACTTTCGCCAACATGGAACAAGGGAAGGATCCACAAAGGCTGCCGTCGCAATCGCCCCCAGGCACGACAACCGACAAGACCGACACACGTATCAGCACAACAGCTCACGTCAATGACGCGTCTTCGGCGTCTGACACCGACCAGCCTGAGGCTCAGGCCGGTGTGCAGAACATAGAAGCCGTAACCTCGATATGGACGACATCCTCCTTGGTCATCGCTTATGTGATGATTTGGATCATTTACTTCGTCATGCTCATGCAGCAAGGTGCTCTAGCCGCCCTCACGCCTTTTGTTACATCCGCCTTCCAACAGCACTCCCTGACGCCAACCGTTGCCGTCATCAGTGGCATCGTCGGCGGAGTCTTCAAACTTACGCTTGCTAAGATCCTCGATGTTTTCGGGCGACCCCAGGGTTACCTTCTATCCATCTTCATCGCCACCCTCGGACTGGTGATGATGGCTGCCTGCAACAGTGTGGAGACTTATGCGGCCGCTCAAGTCTTCTACACCGTTGGCCAAAACGCATTACTGTACAGCATTTCAATCTTTGTGGCGGATACTTCGTCGTTGAGAAACAGGGGACTTATGCTTGCTTTCACTTCGTCGCCCAATCTCATTACCACATGGCTCTCCGGCCCGATTTCCCAAGCCTACCTCGCAGGACCAGGATGGCGGTGGGCCTTTGGCACCTTCTCGATTATCGTTCCGATCTTTACGCTTCCCCTATTCGGACTCTTCGTATACAATCTCATCAAGGCCAAGAGACTGGGAGTGATTCCCAAGCGCACCAGTCAGCGGACTACTTTGGAATCATTATCCTACTACTGCCGAGAGTTCGATGCCGTAGGACTCTTTCTGCTGTCAGCTGGCTTGGCATTGTTCCTTCTACCCTTCAACATCTACTCAATGCAGGAGGAAGGATGGCGATCCCCACTCATCATCTGCCTTCTGGTCTTTGGTGTGGTCCTCCTCATAGCATTTGTCATATGGGAGAAGGCATTTGCCCCCATAACCTTTATCCCCTACTCTCTGCTCTTGGACCGAACCGTCATTGGCGCATGTGGTCTTTCGGCCGTCCTGTTCATCAGCTACTTTATTTGGAACAGCTTCTTCAGTTCTTTCCTGATGGTCGTCAATGATCTTGACGTCACCAAAGCAAGCTACGTGTACAACATCTACGGTGTCGGCAACACAGTTTGGGGGCTTGTGGTAGGGTTGATAGTGCACCGCACAGGTCGCTTCAAAACCATAACCCTGTGGTTCGCCATTCCTTTACACATCTTCGGCATCGGCCTCATGATATACTTCCGTCAGCCTGACCAAAACATCGGTTTCATCATCTTATGTCAGATACTCATCGCCATCGCGGGTGGCACGATCATCATCACAGCCGGACTTGCTGCGATGGCGGCCGCTTCACATCAGCATGTCGCTGTCGTGCTAGCCACTGAAGCCATGTTCGCCGAGATCGGCGGGGCTATCGGTCTGACTGTGTCCGCTGCAATTTGGCAGGATGTTTTCGCTAACAAGCTGTTGGAAAACCTGCCAACGGAAGAGCTGGCTAATTTCGTACCAATCTACTCGGACCTCGCCACGCAATTGATGTATCCGGTAGGTTCCGCAACCCGTCAAGCCCTCCAGCTGGCATACAGTGAAGCTCAGAAGATGATGTTGATTGCTGCTACTGCCATCTGGGTGATAGGCTTCGTGGCGACCTTTGCATGGCGGGATATCAATGTCAAAACTTTGAAGCAGGTCAAGGGACACGTTGTATAGTTGTCCGATTTGCTATACAAAGAAAATGATATCATTTGATTCTAATTACGAGTTGAGGACTCAATTTCCTTTTCAATCAGACCCCAGGTCTTCTCAGAGACCAGCATCTGTGCCAGATAATTGCCTCCGTGGTCCTTTCCCTGTATGTAAATCAAACACGGTGGGAGCATCTTCATTTTCGGAGTGTTGCACTGCCAAACGATCTTGCCCCTCGGCGTCGTCCGTATCTCGTCACTGCCACCGTCTTTGATAGCTGGACTGAAGTCAATGACTTCATGGAGCCTCGCCTTGGAGACATTAGACACGGAGACCACAAACCCGTTTGGCTCAGTAAACTGCTTGGTGCTACCACTCTCTGCAACGGCGTTGTAAGTGAGACGAGTCGAGGCGTAGATCTGCGCATCTGTGAGCTGTGACCTCACTGAGTTCCTAATCAGCGCCACAGCTCTGCCAAATGTTCCCCGAAGGAGCTCAAGCGCATTCGTATTGGTCCAGTTGTAAGCAACGACATTTGAGACGTACGCAAAGTTGCGAGGCATGTCGTTCTCGTGAAGACGGCCCCGGAGATCCAGGGCAGTGGAAATGGAGATGGGCTTTGTGATGTCCTGCTTAGTTATGTGGGAGCATGCAAGACGAGACAGCCATGCTGTCAGGATATCTCCGTCGCTCAAGCGCTCCATGGCATCCCCATCTTTCTCTAGATCCTCTTCGGCATGTTTACGAAGCGATGCCAAATAAGCAGCTGGGATGAAGAGATTCCTCTGGCGGATACGGTTTCTGATCAAATACCACAGGATACCAAAGGTGAATCGAACAACCCCCCAGCCTTGAAGGCGCTTATGCTCCCATGCGAATGGCTCATCGTAGCGTTGAGGAGATGCTTTCGCAACTTTAGCCATGGGATCTAAGGTTGGGAAAGCCATTGGTGTAACTTCAGACCTACGGCCGGCCACGATGCGACACCAATTTTCAACCAGCTCGCGTCGCCCCATGCCGTCCGTGATGCTGTGGGGATAGGTGATTGTTACAAAAGTTGCATCAGTGAATGTGATGATGTGGAGTGACAAGGCAGGCCGGTCTGTGAAGTTGTAATCGTCGAATGACTTGGCTGCTTCAGGTCCTGCAAGGATGGAATGCAAATTCTCTGGAGTGTCGATTATCCTCGGCCCTGCTGTTGTCTGGGGGAAATATGAAGGAATTGTAGAAGAGAGTGGGTGAAGCTTTACACTTGCAGGGTTTGGCTCGGTGGTAAAGTGAATTGCTGGGCGAGATGGAGTGAAAACGTCCGGGATGTGAAGCTCTATTTTGCCGTCCTTCTGAGAGAGTGTCAGCGTTCAGTTGGAGGAATCCAGATGAGCTGAGAGATCGGGAACATACTGTCAACCGAGGTCGACCGCCAAGTTTCTTCCAATGCCCGATGTTCAGAAGCTCCGTAAGCGAATCGTGTAGCTTATCAGCGTCAAGGACGTCGTGAAAGCACATCGACCAGCTCATGATCATCATGCGCATCATCCATGAGCTATCCATCGCCGACAGCTGGAATACCGTGTCTGTCGGGACGCGGTCCGGCTGCCGGCGCTCCGGGCCCAACACTGGGTCGAGCAGAGATCGCACCCCCATTTTGACGACTTCGCTGCAACTGCACTGCCACCCGGACTCTAACTTCGCGTGCAGTGAAGTGGTTTTGACGGTTGTCGTGCTCGAGAGAGGACCCAGGCAACCTATTATGGTGTTGACAAAGAGATTGCGGCTTGTCAAATGGTCCGAAAAACGACATTTTCTTCAGCCAGGGGATGCCCTGTCGGTCAGAAGCTTGTCAATGAGACATCCGACGCATTGGGTACGGACGTGACAGGGAATGACTCGTGGGACGGCGGAGGTTGAGATAAGACAAAACTTTAATAGATAGCCGTGGGTCCTCTAGATGAGCGATATCGAAACGTGACGAGAAGCCGGCGACGATGACGCCGGCAGGCGGTGAAAAGGCCTGGGGTAAATCAGGGGTCCCGTTCGTGCCAAGTGAACTTTATGAACCTCGTCTGAACTTCCCTTACTGCGTAAGTTTTGTTGGTAAAGATCGCATAGTCATCATGTCTCTCAAGATTGAGCCTCTTCATCCGACTTTCGCGGCGAGGGTGTCTGGTGTAGACTTTTCGAAGCCGCTACCAGTCGAAACATTGGAGGCGATAAAGGCCGCAATTGCGAAGGTGACCGAGTGTATCTTGTCCAATATCGAGAGAAACTTTGCTGAAACTTCGTGGGCAGTATGGCGTCTTGGTTTTTCCAGCAACGGGATTGGATGACGAAAGGCATGTCGCGTTCGCTGAGCACTTTGGCGAGCTTGAACGGCGGAAGGACACTGGAGCCCAATCACGGCTCAGGCTGCCTGAGTTGACTGACCAGGGCAACATTGACGCAAGTGGCAACATCATCAGCTCAGCTGATCCTAGAGCGCAGATCAGTAAGGTAAGCATATCTTGGGCTTGAGCACTGTGCTTCTAGGTGAATTAGTACTAAGACTTTCGCAGGGAAACACATTGTTCCATGTCGACAGCAGCTTCAATGCCCACCGAGCAAGCTACTCTATTCTCTTGGCTCATGAGATCCCGCCGAAAGGAGCTGGCGGAAACACCGACTATGCCGATACACGAACTGCCTGGGACGACCTTCCTGAGTCTTGGAAAGAAGAGCTTCTCAGCAAGAACTACATTGCGAATCACTCCTTCTGGCACTCGCGCAAAACAGCATGTCCCGAGATCTTCGCTAAGCTTACACCGGGCAACCACCCTATGAGCAAGCATAAGATCGCCCAGCTGCACGAACCTAGTGGACGAATGAATCTTTTCATCCCGTCGCACTGTCATCACATTGATGGTCTGTCCGAGGATGATGGGAGAGAAAGGTTAGATTTCTTGTACAAGCATGCCACGCAGGATAAGCATGTCGTGTCTATCCCATGGACAGCAGTGGGAGATCTGGTGATGTGGGATAACACCTGCACGCTACACAGGGGCACGCCAGTTGTTGGTAGCCATAAACGAGATATGCGAAGGGCAACGGTGTTGGATAGTAGTGCTGAGGCTTGGGGGTTGAATGAGAAAGTGGAGAGGGACTTCGCATTTGCTCCCGAGGTAATGGCGGATGTTTTCCGCTCTCTGTCTTAATGAACGCTGTAACGAAACGCTTGTATATACACGTTTGGAAACCTTACTTAGAGACATGCTACGTTTCCGGACGGAGGTCTTGATGGTGCAAAGCTCAATTTCTTGGGTTCCAGATCCAGCCTTGGTCATGTGCACCGAAACAGCTCTCTGCGAATTGCTCGCCGAATTCCGTTAACCCACCTCCGAGCACACCATTCGGATCGTAGCTCATGGCTATAGTACATGTTAGCGAGCGTAGAGTGGATTGAGGGGAGATGGGCCTGCCTTGTTCAAAATCCAGAAGAGCTTGAGTTACCAGAGGGTCTTCGCAAAACCCAACATCTGATGGAATCATTTGTGTGTGATTCTCCGAAATTGAACCATTGACGAAAGTGTCATGAGGTGTCTCCAAGAGACCTGTAGATTGATGGCCCTCCCCAGCACGCGTGATGGGGGTGCTCTGGGCTGACACTCCAATCGAGTCAGAAGTCCCTGCAATTGAATTGGAGTTGAGCCCGTGAAGTGCATCTGCCGGGCCCTCGAACTGAAGCATTCTTTCAGTTTCTTTTGCCATTACAAGGGTCATCAACCTCTTGAGTATTCCGAAGCCTTGCTCGGCGACGATAGACTTCGCCTTCAGTTGGGAGTGCATGGAAATTAGCTGGCGAAGGCCCATTTTTGACTCGAACGACTCTCGACTGAGTGGCTCGAGACTAGTCAGTATCGATAGAGCTACTCCTGCTGTAAAGAGATGCAGAGCCACAAACGATACAGCATATGTGCCTGCGACCTGATTGAATTCGCGCGTCGACCCAACCTGTGCTATCTGCAACGCTGCGTCCCGGCATGCGTGAACGGCTGAGCGGAGAGGTTGAGCATTGCGAGAATGTCCCGCGATTGCCATCGTCTTGTAAGAAAGAAGAGGGCGATGCACCAGGATTCTTGCGTTCTCGAAAGCGAGCTTGAGAGCCAGTGACTGAACTCCAAAAAGCTGAAGCCGTTGACTCTGGCCGGGGAAGCTACTTCTTGAGGTTTCGGGTATCCCGCCAACGGGACTATCTGTTTGTGACCTGGAGATTGCGCCCAATAGAAGTTCCATGGGCAAAGAGTCCCGCCATCTGTTGAGTCTGGCATCCAATTCGGCAATTGTACTGATCAGGTGCTGCAAGTCAGAGCCACTGGTGTTATCCATCTGGTCTTTTTCTAATAGCCTCCGCTGTGTTCCATAAAGGCGAGAAAGAGCAGATTTGACAATTATTGTCAACTCAGCCATGGCGCGTTTGAACGATAAGAGCGTCGCTTTACCTGCTGCCTTCCATTCGGCAGACTTCCAAGTCGGGTCCTTCGATCTCAAAGGATATGGATCAGGTAATTCTACGTCGCAGTCTTCGTCAACTATACTCAGCGGAAAGCCGTACAGCATTGAGCAAATAGTCTCCGTCTCGTGGATCGACCACCAGCATCGCCTTCTAGTCTCAATAGCCCTTGTCACAGGGTCATCGAAATCAGGTACTCCAGGTCGTTGATCAGCTGCAGCTCGATGTAAGTTGAGGGCTTGAGCGATGCGCAAGCCGCAGCCGCATATCGGCCAGGCTAACTCAGGCTCTCCGTGGTACAGGTGAAAGCAACCCAAGAGGATACATGTCTGTACCGCCTCGATAGATCCGGAGGAGACATAGTCGAGGAGCTTCAGTCTCAATATGGACAATATCTGTTCCTGTAAAGATACTGGGTCAACACCCATACGGACTATCTCGGACCGTTTATCGTCGCTTAGATACGGTAAGCTGGTAAGGCATACGCCAAGGACGAGACTGGTGAAACTGATGCTCGTTCCTTTGATCCCGTCATCGCGAGAAAGACTCGCAAATAGGTTCTGAAAGCGCTCTTTAAACTCGTCTTGAAAAAAGATCAGGAAACACCAGTGAATCTTGTCGAAGTAGTTGTCGATCAAAAGCTTTGCTACTTCTTTCTTGGGTAAGGTCATCCAAAGAGCACGCTCGGCATCGCTGGATCTCTTGCTTCGATGTAGTCTTGATTGGCAGAGGCCAGGAGTATGTGGATCGAGTCTCACAGGTACGCCGTTTTCTGCTCGCGAGGTGCTCGAGGCAAGGCTTCTAGTCGACCATTGGTTTGCAGCGAAAGCAGATGTGTCGGCTTCTCCTGGAGTTGTCGTATCTTGTCGTTGAAAAGCCTCACATCATATGTCAGCTTCCATCTTGGTTGGATAAGGCGTCGATTTAATTCAATACCTCGTCCATAAAAGCCATCGCTGCCGAGTTCGATGGCCATGATCGTCTACTCCTCTCCACCGGTGATACCTGCGGGGTAGGGAACTCTACTCCGACGTGAGGGCTTTCATCTTCCAAAGGCAAGGAGGTTGTCCGCGATGCAGTCAAAATGACAGCTTCCGATGAGGGAGATGCGGGCTCCATCGGCTCATCGTCTCCGGTGATAGTTCGCCGACCGCGTTTAGTCCGCCGGAGACTTGCGGTGTCATCCTTGTCCGTGTTCGTTCTGCGGGGCCGATTTCGGATGAGTTGAGGACCCTGGATTTTCCACCGATCGGTGGCCTCGTTCACACATTCCACTTCAGCTCTGACACAGAGGGTGCAAGGCCGTTGAACATCACACTTAAATGGTCACATGGTCAGCTTGTCTTTCTTGTTCACGAGCAGATTAGGAATTACCTTGAGTTTCTGTCGCCGACATCGTTGACAAGCTGCAGAAACCTTCTTTCGTTGTCGTTTTGCCGGTGAACTTTGTGAGCCAGCATGCGATTCCATCTTGACTTTCGGATGACAACGTCACTCAGAACATTGTTGACAGGTGTGGAAAGGGATGAGATTCACGAGGCGTTGAGGTGAAGAGACTTCCACCGGAGCGCTCTGACTACGCTAGTCCGTTTCTGGTAATTTCGCCCACCGGAACAGAGCCAACCCGTTGTAAGACAGCCACCACATTTTATTATTATGCGAAGTCATCAGTCATGGCCGTCACATTATATCATGATTTTTTTTGTAGACGAGAAGGGCCCAAACATTTTTGGCACGAAAACATTTTGCATCAGTCGATTGCAATAGGAGTTCTTTCCCGTTCAGTGTTCTTCTCCAACAACGAATAACAGCATACAACAAAAAGACCAGATCAAATAAGAAATGTAGTAAGCTGCTTGTCTTTGAAACCTAAATTCTATCGTCGTAACAGAAAGTGAAACCAGGTCAGAGCAAACTTTTTCTGTGCCCCTAATAACCCCCAGATACTTCGTCGCTGATGGGCTTGAACTTGACAGTTGTCGGCTTTTCCGTGATACCTCTAGCTACAGCAGCTTCCATGATCGCAACGGTGGCAGTAGCCCCAATCCGCGTAACACCCAAAGACATGACATGGAGCAGGTCATCCAACGTCCGAACTCCTCCCGCCGCTTTTACTTGCACCTCCGGCTTGGAGTGCTGCCTCATAAGCTTGAGATGCGGCACTGTTGCCCCAGCGTAGGTGTACAACCCACTAGGCTGCTTCACAAACCCGTAACCCGTCGACGTCTTGACGAAGCCGACACCAATTTCCGAGCAAATCTCACACAGTCGGATGATGTGATTCTCCTGCAGATAGTCGTTCTCGAAAATGACTTTGAGAATGGCACCGTGCTTGACGACCGCTTCGTTGACCTCCCGAATCTCCTTGGCGACGTAGTCCCAATCGCCACTGAGAACCTTTCCAATATTGACTACCATGTCGATTTCTTTTCCTCCATCATGAGCGGCGCCTTCGGCTTCAAAGACCTTCACTTCGGTAGTGCTGTTGCCGTGAGGAAAGCCAATAACGGGGCAGACCAACACATCGCTGCCTTCAAGTTCGCCTTTGGCGAGCGGAATAAGGTAAGGCTTCACGCATGCCGTGGCGACGTTGTACTTTTTGGCGATTCGAAGACCTTCCAAAATGTCGGCATCGGTCATGGTCGGGTGGAGTAGTGAGTGGTCGATCATCTTGGCCACCTGACCGAGAGTCACGGTGATCGTGTGGGAGGTGTCTGTGCTGCTCATTTTGTATGGGCTGTGATAACCTTCCTTAGCCAGTGCTGAGATATTTGATCAATGAAAAGCGCCTGAATGAAATACACCCTTATTTATACGCGCATATCGTCCGTTGCATCGAAAATTTGGCAACCAAGAGGTTGACCTGTTTTCCGGTGGAGGTGCTTCCCAATCGAGGAAGAGCTTCCGCTCAAACACGAAGCTGACATCCCAGGGACTGTAAGGGTAGCCCGTTAGCTCAAGTGGACGATATGAACCCTAAAGACGAATAGATCCTGGTTTGTCTAGTCTCTTGCGGAAACCTTGCTCGGCACCTTCAATTTCGCTCGTCGCTGGTACGTCATATCCTTGCAGCTCGAATTCCCTCGCTTCCTCGATGTAATCGCTCCATTCGGGCTGTGGGCATGCTTTGAAAGATGCAGACATTGGCGAAAATTCGCATTCTACATCTTTCCACGGCGGATAGTCGCGTATCATCGATCTCAGTTCGAAGTAGAAATGCAGCTGGTGTGCGTACTCTTTATCGTCTAATGCGAAACCGGGGTCGAATGCCCATATAACCCGTCTCAGGCTACTGAAGCAAGTTCGGAGTTCCCAGAACAGGTCATGCGGGAGATACCGAAACGCGGCAGATCTGGGCGGACCAGAGTGCAAAACCAGAGTTTGTACGTTGTTGAGCCAAGTAGAAGAAGGTTCAGGAGTCGATTTGAGCAAGGCAGGTTTTCGGAATATTATCCGAAGCCCAAATGTAGGATCTGCTGGCGGAAACCAGACAAAGTCGTTATTCCAATTGACTCGGGCGAGCTCGTAGCGGCAAGGGTCAGTGTCCCATTGCGGAACACCGAAGATCGGCCGGACGACGTCTCTCACAGTACTTGCCTCTTTGCATATCTCTTCATCGCAGTAATACTGTGGCTTGTAAGAAGAGTCGGACGGGAACGCAATGTCGCGCCACTGAAACCAGAGATCTGGATTGCACTTGTACTGCGCGACCCAGTGTATAGGCCGACTGTAATATTCTTTCCATATCGCGAATCGAAGATCGTAGGGTAGCTGAGGGAAGAGATGAAACTTCGGTTGCTCCATGATGAAAGACGATGCGTATGGTTTTTGCGTGTTTTTGCTTAAGCGTAGAGAAGATTCTTCCGAATGGGGTGTTCTCTGTTTTATAGGATACGTTGACGTGAGTCATTCTGAATATTGTTTTGTTACCTTGGGGGCCTCTTTACGTTCTTCTTACCCTTCTGGCCTCTTGTCCCATTACAATGGATGAATGGCCTCTCTCCACAGTCAACCTCTGCGGATACTTCAGAAACTAATGGTACGGCGACCTCCTGACTCATTGAAGCCCAATTCTGTAGCGATCCAATATCTGTGATATATTTTAAACTTCACCATCTAGTCAAACGCCAATGACAAAGAATTTGGAAGGGCCAATTCACATCCACAAGAAAAAAAAAGGATGGACTACTCAGGGGCAACATGAGTAGGGTGACCTAGATGATATGCTAGTTTTGTCACCGCTCCGACGGACCGCGCGCCAAAATTTCGGCCAACATTCATGGTTAACCTCGATCTCTAGTGCTCATTGCAGCAGAAAACCTTGATAATTGCCGGCTAAGAAGCAGAATATTTTGCGGCAACAAGAACTTTTAGACTTCGAGACTGCGGACGTGGATGACCTTCAGCGCTCAAACTACCGCATCATCTTCAGAAACCCGCCAAACCAGTCTCTCGCCGCTGACCGCCTTGTTTCTTAGTAACACAATCGCATCCTGTGCCCTTTCCAGCAGTGTCTCTCCTTCCACTATTCTTTGGGGATTCGGCCGCACAACCTTCTGCTCGAGTAATGTTGGAATAATCTCACATTGCATCTTATCCTTGAAGAGTTGGTTCTGCTTGATGTCAGTATGGGAAAACAGTCACAATGTGAATGCACCTCTCTCACCTTGAGATAGAAATGCGTTCGCACACCCTTCACAATGACTCCCTCCTTCCACTGTCCCTCAGCTGGCTCCGTCATCTGGTAGACGGGTGCTTGAATTTCTGTCGGGTCGCTGATGACAACCGGCAACATCACAGCCACTCTGGTGCCCTTATCCGCCAGTTTTGTGATATGCCGTAATGATCCTGACAAGTGCCCGATGCAGTCGATCACGTAGGGCACACCCTGCGGCCCGAGATACTCTCGGATTTCATCGACAACGTGCCTGTCTCTGTAATCGAAACAGACGGTGGCGCCAAGCGACTTCAGATACTCGTGATGCTTCTTGCTCGAGACGACGACGAGGTTCTTGTATCCCCAATGCCGGAAGACTTCGATGGAGTACATCCCCACGGACCCGGCCCCGCCCCAGAGCAAAATCGGCGCGTCGGCCTCCGGAGGGGTCCACCCTTCGGGGATAGGCCACGGCAGGGGCAGGCCGAGATCCATGACCGCGGCTTGGAAGACGGTGACAATATTGTCGGGAACAGTGACGGCCTCCTGCATGGTCAATCCTTTCGGCATCTTCCCAAGCAAAAATGTCGGAACAGTGATGAGTGTCTGCGCAGCCTTCTCTTTGCCATCCTTGACGTCGCGGAATGAGTATCCCAGAACTTTGTCGCCGACCTCGAGATCGACATGATGCGGACCGGGCCCAACCATAAGCACCGTCCCTGCGAAGGTGTCGCCAAGAATGCGGGGGAACATGTCGATCAGTAATCCTCCGTCGGCCTGGTGCAGGTGGTACGGTGTCGAGGAGGTCCATTCGACCTTGACAATGACCTCGCCGGCATCGGGTGGATACGTCGGTGCATCGATGAGAATGAGTGGCTCCCGGGGAGCTCTGACGGCGACCGCCGGGTGAATTGCCGGGATTTCAATCTCCATGCCTTGACTCGTTCGTCGGCGCACTGGGGATGGAACTGTTGAAGATGAGTGGAAAGAAAGGAAAACTGGGAGAGAGCTGGGCTAAAGCTGCGCGGGAAGATGGAGATCGTGGCCCACAACAATCATACGAGAGCTCCTCGAATGCTTTTTATGAGGAATGATGAAGCTCCCCGAAGGCGGAAAAATAAGCTTAGGAATCTGCATTCAATCTAGGGTCCTATGACAGCATTGTGCATGCCTAGTCCTCTCGCTAAAGCTGCTGTTGGATCAACAATGGCTGGCCGTGGGCTGGGCGGAATCCTGCGGGGGCTTACCAATCGCCCTAAGGGAGTGAGTGAACTGTCTCTCCTCTCGCCGTGGCGAATGCGATGACAAGTCGTCGTCGTCGTCTCAGGAATGTGTGAGCATTTTTTATGTTGTCCGTCTTGAGCAGCAGTCGGCTCGTGCGTCCGGAAGCCGGATTCGTTGGGATGAACTTCCGTGCTTCTTCTAATGGATGGATTCTTACTTAGCAATGTCTTCGGCGCCGAGGAGCGTTTATGGAAATGACAATCGCATCCAGGTCGACCATCCTCGGCGCCGGCAACCTGCTAGGCGAAGGATCGCATGAGCTTGCCGACAAACATGGCTTATCAAAGCACATCGTCCCTTTTCCTTTCTCCATACCGCCACGGCGACTCTTCGGCTTGATGAACGGTCTATCGGTGAAGAACGGATCTGCCGATCCCGGCCGTGGTCCCACATGCCCCGTATTTCCCGGCAGAATTCGGAGATGGATCCACACCCACGCCCAAAATTTCTAAAACGTAGCAAAAGATCAATCTTCACTGGATCGCTCTCCATCACAGCAAAAGATTATGATCAGTGGGAGGCTTGAACTCCCGGCCTTGGCATTACTCAACACGACGGGTGTCGTATTAGTACCACGCTCTAACCAACTGAGCTAACCGACCTGCTGGTTGTGTGAGAATGTCGAACCCTAAGATCCATATATTGGGTCCACCGCGGGAAACCCTGTACCATGTGGCCATCAGGGGACCTCCAAGACTTTTCTCTCTTGGGAGGAGTGGCTCACTTTTCACTGAACATGAGAACTTGGCACCTCGGGGGCTGTCACATAGTGTTCTGAGTTCTCGTCGCTTTTTATTGCGAGTTATGCAAACAAGGGCCATGCATCCTCGTGCCAATGATTGTGACCTAAAGAGTTCTTGCTGAACAGACTTGCAGGAAATATGCTCTACATCATGTTTAGTGGTCATTGAATCGAGAAACAAACTTGTCAAGCGCAGAAATGAGCACTTACGAATTGATCCCTGTGTATGTTACTTGAGATAAGGTATTACTCGTGAATCTTCCTTCCCTTGTGAAACTTCCGTGCTTGTCCTGTTGTTTCGCAATAGAGGAAATGCTTCCGGGAGCATTGGATATCCTCCAACTCACGCGGCAGATTCAAAGGGAAGTTTCGTCTCACAAGCGGGAGAAATCAGTCGTTATTAACTTGAAGCTGGAATAAGTGAGAAACGCATACGATGTTCACAGAACGTGTTTGATCATTTCTTTGAATTCATATCTCGTAGCTCGTTTCAGCCAGTAAAGTCCTTCATAGCATCGCCAATGGCATCATGGCCCTCTCCATCTTTGAGGTCCTTGCCTCCTCTCAGATCCTTGTTCGTCGCCTGAATCAGTACCCGGCGGTAGCTCGTCAAAGCAGGGGAACCGCTATCTGTGACTTCCAAGATCAAGTGCAGCAGCTGGCCCTTCGCCTTGGGTTTCTGGCTGATCAACTCCAAGCAGCACTTCTCAGGTGGCGGCACAGTGACCTTGATCTTCTTGCCCTCCGTGTCCAGCTTCTCGATGCCGAGGTGCGCTACCTCGAACTGGACAAGCCACTGAGACGCGCTGGGCTCGCGGTATTGCCACCACTTGAAGGTCAGGTTGTCTCCATCAGGGTCGTACGTCTCTGAGGCGTCGAGCTCGATGATGCTGTCGGCCTCGGTCTCGAAGTACAAAGGCTCCAGTCCTCCCTTCCCGTTGACAACTACGATGGGGTGGTGGTTCGTAGATGCCAGGTCGGGGTTAAGCGACCACTGCATACGAGCAGCGAAGTCGTTCTGGAAGGTATCACGCCAGCGCCAAATTGTGGCCTGGTTAGAACGGTACGTCTTGCCGTCGGCGCCAACAACTGAATCCGACATGTCACTGTAGTGCTTGCCTCTTTGGCCGGCGTCGCTCGCGTCCGTCAGGTCATAGCGACCGCCCCATGATCCGTATTCAGGGTGCTCGCGGTCGCCGAGACCGTTCTGGATCAGGTACAGGAAGGTAGGGGTGTCGCCCTCGGGGATGAAGAGATAATCCGGGTAGGCGGATCCCAGGGGGCCAATCTGGATGTTCTCCTTGATCCACTGCTTCGAGACCTTGGAGAAGTCGGGACCGCCCTGGTCGAAGCCGTAGTACTTGTCGCCAGAGATACCAGTCCAGGCGGCAAGACCGTACTGGTTCCAGCCGTGGATGGATGAGATGTAGAAGATGTCGGGGAACTGGGTGCGGATCCACGCCGAGGTATCGTCTTGGTCTGAGATGGTGTATACTCTCAACTTGGCGCGCAGCTTAGCCGCTTCTTCGGGGGAGTGCTTGTCGCGGATGGTCAGGAGGACCTGGGCGAGGACGTTGGTACCGCCCCAGACGAGCACCCACAAGGGGTCTTCTGAGGCAGCCTCGATTCTTTCGAGAAGAAGTTGGGCGCCGTCGGTTAAAGGCTTATCGGCGCCTACACCAGCCATACCATAGACCTGTCCGCCAATGAGTTAGCGACATACCGAACACCGAAATGGGGGCAGTCTTCTTCTCTGGCCAAAAAGGGGTTCATCGCTTAGGGGGGTTGTTTGCGTACCGGTGGGCCCGACTTGACCAGGGCTCGGAGACTGTCCGCTGAGGGATACGGGTAGTCGGGATGCGTGTGCTTGTTGAGGTTGTCGACTGCGCCGGCGTAGGCGTCGAGGATCTTGCGAATGTCCTGGGGACAGACCTTGTTCTTCATCCATGTCGAAGAAACTGCGACGAGACCTTCGGTTTGGAACTGGTTGGAGTAGAGGAGGTAGCGGACGAGGGACTCGGCGTCGTCGGGCTCGTTGGAAATGTCTGTGAGGACAAACACTCTGGGCTTGTTGGGGAAGGTTTGGAGTCTGGTGGTTTGCGCCATCTTGTCGGGTTGTCTGCAGACTGTTGTGCAGCTGCAGGAGTGACGTGAGGGGAAGGGAATGAAGCCACGAAGATGAGGTTACGTGACTGCCCAACTTCGTTGACAAGGGTTCTCTCAACCAGCACCTGATGATCTGGAATGATGCGATTGTCTTCCTGTCCTCGAGCGAGGCCCTGCAACTTGCAAGCAATGCGTCCCTTTGTATGACGAGATTCCGCGCGCGACGTGTCTTTGAAAGTGGGATGCTAACGATTTCCTTGTTTGGATACCTTCGCCTGTGGTCTTCAGGCCCGAATCGTCGTGTGGTAGTCTCGGCCGGATTCCGGTGCTGCTAAGTATTCTCCAGGGTGTCAACCCCGCATGCCGATGGGCTTCTGGACTTGGGCTTGTCCAGTTTGGGGCTTGTCAAGCGCCCACGCGACTCGTGTGGGGACAAAAGTCCAGGATCATTTCCCGAGGCCTCGGTCCGGGGGTTGCGTCATTTTGAATGAAGGATTTGGATTGGAATAGCTTCACTGACGCGTCTTGAGTGTCTGCGACCAGCTGTGAGTGGTTTTATTTCCGCGCTCAGTAGCTCATTCTAGTTGAATACGTGCTGGAGGCTGCTTTGAAACCCATTGTTACCAAATGGCAACCCCGCGCCGTGGCTTGATCATCTTGATCAATATCAAGCATCAATCAGATCAGATTAATGCTTAAACTTGGAAACAAGCAATGCGAAGAAATACGAATATCTGGTGTGGCGTTTAGAGATACCGGATACGGAAATCCTAACCACTGTCTGTTTCTTCCCACGCGAAAGACGGCACGGAACACGGGCCAACATCGGACAACGGCCACCGCGATAGTGCGTGATCACTCATCGGTCAACTCGTGTCTACGCCGCAGAACGGCGCAGTCACTCTGGACTTGACCGACTGTCGACAGAAAATCCGCTTTGTTGTGAGAAGCCTAGCCAAAGTCGGAAAACCCCCCCGGAGCAGAATCCACATGGCAGGAAAACGCCCGTCAAAGTCGTCAAGAGAAGCCCCCAATCCCAATGCTCGCGTGCCGGAAATAGCCGGGTTCGTGTGTTTGTGCCACGCACGAGGCACAACAAATTTCTCCAAAAATTCCCCTGAGCCCCAGGAACCGGTTCTGGTGCGGGGGTTACAATTCCTGCATGGGGAAACCAGAGGCACTTCAATGGACAAAGTGTGGATATTGGCCCGACGCCCCTGACTCGTCCTGTCCACAACCCACCACTCTCCATGCTCCGACTTTTGATCGGGGCCCCGCAGGTCCATCCCCAGATCATGCTGTCTGCTGGAAACCTCCCCAGATCCACCGTCATTCTTCCCGAGAGGTTCCAGAATAGGGTGACTATTCCATGATGTCGGCGTGGGCCATCGGACGGCATCGTAAGTACGAGTCGTGGGGGTATCTTTTTATAAAGACTTGTCAACGCCCTTGATAGTACAACGTAGTGTTTTACCCGCATCTTGGCGTTTGTTGGCTTCAGTCTTTTCCATCTTGCAACCAACCCAAGTCAAAGCCCGTCACCCAGTCAGACCCGACTGTCAACATCCCGGGAATTGTTTTGATCTCGCAACCCGACAAAAATTTTCACAATGGGCGGCGATACGGAGAAGAACAATACCGACCACCTCGAGCATCCCAATGAGGCTCGGGCACAGCTGGCCAACTTGGGTAATGCGGAAGAGCATGAGCTTGGCAAGTTTGAGTCTATGAGGAAATATCCCAAGGCGTCATTCTGGTGTGTCTATGCCGTCTGGTGTGTGCTGGTCTTGAGTTTCGAGAACCAGGCCGGAGGTAGCATTCTGTCTATCCCCGAGTTCAGAAAAGACTTTGGACACTTCTACGACGGCGACTATGTTCTCGACACGAAGTGGCAGTCTGCATTCAATGGCGCTCCTGTTGCATCGTAAGTGGTTTCTGGTAATGTTTACGGGTTTAGAGACTAAGCGTACTAACAATCGACCTGTGCAGTGCTGTTATTGGTGCTTTGGGAAGCGGTAACCTTGCTGATTGGCTTGGCCGAAAGACTGTCATCATGATCGCTCTGGCTTTCTCGTTTGTCGGCATCACTCTCGAGTTTGTCGCAACAACCAACGAGGTGTTCTTTGGCGGCAAGTTCATCAACGGCTTCGCTATCGGCGCTCTTGGTTCCGTGACGGTCACATACATTGGAGAGGTGAGTAGTTGGGAGATACACTCTGAGTTGCAAGCCATATCAGCAGACTCTGACCGTGCAATTCTAGATCACCCCTCTCGCTCTGCGAGGTCTTTTCACCTGTCTCACAGGTCTCTCGTACACCCTCGGACCCCTCATCGTCGCCGTCATCATCAACGAGACCGGAACCCTCAACAGTCGCTGGGCCTACCGCGCTGTCTTCTGCGGACAATACGGATTCGCCGCCATCGCCGTCGCTGGAATCTGGTTCATGCCCGAGAGTCCCTGGTATCTCGCCATCAAGGGAAAGCAGGATAAGGCGCTCAAGAGTCTCGCGCAACTGGGTCATACAGGTGATGAGGGCAGAGTTCGCCTTGCGGTCATCAACCAGACCTTGGACCAGATCAAGAGTGAAACTGCTGGCGCCAGCTACCTGGAGTGCTTCCGCAAGTCTAACCTCCGACGCACCATCATCTCCATCTCTCCTCTTTGCATCCAGAGTCTGTCTGGCATCACCTTCGCCGCCTCCTACAGCACTGTATGTCTTTGCTTCATCATCCCAAGAAGACAGTGAAACTAATCAATTATCAGTACTACATGCAGCTCGCTGGATACAGCACTGCCGACAGCTTCAAGCTTCAGATCGTCCAGCAAGTCATCTCTCTGATCGGCAACGTCATGTCATGGTACTTGGTCGACAGAATGGGACGTCGCAGCCTTACCGTCAATGGCCTTGCCGTCCTGACCGTCATCCTCCTTGTCACTGGTGGCCTTGCCCTGCCTGGAACCCTTGCTACGAACAAGGGCACCGTCGCTCTCATCCTCCTGTACTGCTGGTGGTATAACGTTACCATCGGTGCTACCGCGTACACGGTCCTTGCTGAGGTGTCTACCTCTCGTCTGCGCATCAAGACGGTCGCCATTGGACTGGCGTGCCAAAAGGCCCTCGAGACCATGTGGAACTTTGTTCTCCCCTATCTCTTCAACCCAGACAAGCTTAACTTGGGCGCCAAGCTGGCCTTCATCTTTGGCGGTCTGTCTGTCATCTCACTGGTGCACCTGTGGTTCAACCTTCCCGAGACGGCAGGAAGAACATACGAGGAGCTTGATGAGATGTTCATGAAGGGCGTTCCTGCGCGCCAGTTCAAGGGATACACCCCAGAGGTCACTGTCAGAGGCGTGGCCGTCAAGACAGCCCTGGGCAAGGAGGAGGAGTTGTAAAATCTTCGTAAAAGCTGTACTATCATAGATACCCTTGTTCTTATTTATTGAAAAGCCGCGTTGGGCTGTCTTTTACCACCATGCACATTGATTCCATACGTGATGAACAAACAAATGACGGTCGAGGCGCTGGGACGACTTTTCTTGCCGACCTCCGTTGCTAACTATCACTTGGTGGCCCCGTGAGAGTGAAGTAGTAACCGGGAAAACAGGATTATCGAACTGCTGCCAGATGACCAAAATGGAAGTCGCTTCACCCGCCAGCGAAAGTCCCGTTTGTAAATGAGCGTCGCACGGGAGCCCGCTATCTGAAGAGCCCAAGCTGCTGTGCCGCAATCTGTGGCGCACTCCGAAAAGACCTTTTGGACGCCAATCAATCATTTCATTGACACGGCCGGCTAGCGGCATGTCGCTGGCATTACCACCCCTGCTCCTGGGTTGCTACCAATCCTTCGTCTCACGCACAACACCCTACAAGCGCGACCTGATTGGAGATTCGTTGTCGAAATGCCATATCCGAGGAGGATGGTATGCGTATGAGAAATATAGCAAATAAGAGTTTCATCGTCCGCGAAGGAATCTTCCGCTGCCCCGCGCTTGCAGCCACTTCACGCGGTGGCTGTTGGGGCTAGTGCTGACGGCCGCGCGCCCGCAATCTCCGTAACCTAAAATCTGACCTTCGTTCTTGGATATCTTTTGACCGGACGCAAGTCTTGCGCCTCTTGCTTCATTCTAGTCCGGGTTCTCTCCAACTTTCGAATCATCGTCCGTTGCGTGAAGCTGTCATGGACAAGAATCAAGGAGACCCGCCGACGGTGGCCGTCATCGGCGCGGGTGAGTGTTGAATGACAAACCCGGAATCCCCTTCGAATCGGCTGCTGATGTGGGACTTTAGGATCGACCGGTATTTCAATGCTCAAGACATTGCGCGAAGATGGGTTTGACGCGACATTGTTTGAAAGAAGGAGCCGTGTGGGAGGCTTATGGTCATACACCGAGGACAAGAGCATGACAACAGCTCTTCCAAGTAAGTCTGTAAAATAGGAGTTTCTCACCAGTTCTTATCTGACACGAGATGCTAGCGACATCCGCAAATATCAGCAAGTACACGTGTGGCTTTACAGACTTTCCTATGCCAGATAGTAAGTGCTGACCCGCCCGTTCCTATTCAAATCTAAGATCGAAGTAGAATATCCCCCATTCCTATCGCAGTGGCAATTTGAGGAGTACATGGAGTCGTACGCCGATAACTTTGGCCTGTACAAACACATCGTCTTCAATGCACGAGTTGATCAGGTCGTGCGCAACCGAGATGGATCGAAATGGCAAGTGGAGATGGTTACGTCCGGTACACCCGAAACGAAAGAGTTCGACAAAGTCGTCTTCTGTCACGGATACCAGACAAAGAAGAAAATGCCAGTCTATGAGGGCCAAGACAAATTCGTGGGTACTGTCATACACTCTCAGCAATTTCGCAAGTACGTTGTTTTCCCCATCACAGACACTTTTCCGATTCCTAACACGCCCGTCTAGTCCGTCCGATTTCAAGGGACAAAAGGTTGTTCTTGTAGGACTAAGCGCCACTCTGAGCGATGTCGTTTCACTTATCGTGGAGCAAACTAATGATGTGTATCTTGCACATCGAAATGGGGCTTGGATCGTAAACAGGTGGCGAAACAATCTTCCAACCGACCTCCTCGTTACGCGCTGGCGCAGGCAGGTGTCGCTGATCATTCAGAGCAAGTTCCCAAATGTCGCCCATAAGCTTGCTCACTTTGCCACCAGCCTTCTGATGAGACAGTACGGCAAGGTCGATCCATCCTTCCGACTCTTCGAAAATGTGGCGCCACTCAGCTTGTATCTTGCAGGGTGCATGGACTCTGTGCTAGAACTTCTCCGGGAGGGCAAGGTCACGTCTCTACATGGCATCAAGAGGTTCACCGGCCCGAAGTCAATCGAGTTCGAAGACGGTACTGTTCTAGACGATGTGGACTCGGTCATTCTCTGCACCGGATACAAGGCCGACTTTGACCCGATTCCCTTTTTGGAGACAAGCAAACCCAAGATTGACGCCGCGGGCAACGCTTACGGCGGCCCACTCATGCACCGCCTCTACATGAACATCTTCCCGCCAGCTCATTGGGATAGTATTGCGGTCCTAGCATACTCTGCCTTCGGGAAGAATAATGGCTTCTCCTTCTCAGATGTAACGTCAATGGCAATCAGCAATGTCTGGCGGGGGGTCAGCTCGGACATGATCCCGTCGAGAGCTGAGATGGACCGTGCTATTGACAAACATCAGCAGTGGGTAGCAGGTCGCTGGGTCAAGGAGCCCAGAACCGATACTTCTGCGGTGAAGCAATGGGAATTCCAAGGGTTCCTCCACAAAGCCGCAGGTACTGGCATGGAGAATCTGGGATGGGGATGGCGGGGCTGGGTAAGCTGGTTCAAGGACCCGTACATGTGTTATCTGATCAACCATGGAGTCGAGACAGCACATGCATTCAGGTACTTCGAGACAGGGAAAAGAAAGACGTGGGACGGAGCACGGGATGCTATCATTCATATCAACAAGATTGTCAAACAGCTCAAGGCCAGTAGGAAGTAACGATTTCTTAGGCGTGGGAAGACGAATAGAATCGGGCTGGAATGACTTTTCTACGAGCAATGGCTCATAAGACCCAAGGCTCTATGGCCATCGTTCACTCTTGCGTGTGTTATTTGATTGCTAACACCGTGCCTTGGCGACTTCAGATGTTCGGTCATTCCAGGATCGTAGTGTTGTCACAAGACGCTGAAAGACCAGAGCTTGGCCAAGAGCCGGAAAATCCCCAGCCAAAAAAATCAAAAGGCTGTCGAACGTCGCGTTTTATCTCTTTCTCGCGGCTCTCCACGGAGCCAAAGGCTGACACAGCAGCCCCGGACTTAGCCCCGCAAACTCCGGCCGTCTCCGGGCCGCGCACCCCACCGATCGGTAGTAAGACCGAAGGATTTGTTCGGCGAAGAAGACTGCCGGCCCCCGCTACCGATCGTTATCCCCGATGCTGTATGTGACTGGAAGTCCCGATGGGTCCCCTTGAAACTCTCTTTCTCACGTTACATTGTCGTGCCGAAACCGATCAACACAAACGCTACGTCACTATCTCGAGTGATCCCCGCACCTGGGCTGCATGATGGCTCCAATGGTCACTTCACCTTTGTGACCCAAACGCGGAATGTCGCTAAAATCCGGCAGGTATTTCCGCGCATTAGTCAACCATGTCACCACGGAAGCCCGTCTTGAGCCGGAACCCCTCACTAGGAATCACTATAAAATAGTTTAGAACAAATCGCAACATCGGAATCGAAGAAGAACCAGACAACCAGTGTATTCAAGAAAACAACCCTCGACTGTACAAACAACGCCATCAACTGCACAATCACGACCGCCACCATGTCGAACTTCCTCGCACCTGCCCCGGAGCCCGCCACTGAGCTGGGCAGAATGCGGGTCCTTTCATCCACCGCCGGACTCCGCGTGTCTCCCCTGGCTCTCGGTGCAATGTCAATCGGTGAGGCTTGGGCGGAAGCAATGGGCGCGATGAACAAGGAGCAGTCTTACAAGCTTCTGGACGCATACTACGAAGCGGGTGGTAACTTCATCGATACTGCAAACAACTACCAGGACGAGCAGTCGGAAACCTGGATCGGCGACTGGATGGCCGAGAGAAAGAACCGTGACCGTATGATCATCGCCACGAAATACACCTCCGACTTCAGGGGCCATCTGTACGGCAAGGGAAACACAGCAAACTTCATGGGCAACCACCGTCGCAGCCTGCATCTTAGTGTCGAGGCGTCTTTGAAAAAGCTCCAAACAGACTTCATCGATATTTTGTATGTGCACTGGTGGGATTACACGACTTCCATCAAGGAGATTATGGACTCCCTGCATATCCTGGTTGAGCAAGGCAAGGTGCTCTATCTCGGCATCTCCGACACCCCTGCCTGGGTCGTCAGCGCAGCCAACACGTATGCCATCGACCATGGAAAGACGCCTTTCAGTGTGTACCAGGGCCGCTGGAGCGTGATGCACCGCGACTTTGAGCGGGATATTTTGCCAATGGCTAGGATGTTCGGCATGGCCTTGTGCCCGTGGGATGTCTTGGGCTCCGGCAAGTTCCAGACCAAGAAGGCGATTGAGGAGCGCAAGAAGAGCGGCGAGGGCCTGAGGTCGTTCGTCAGCACGGGCGAACAAACAGAGTTGGAGATCAAGATCAGCGAGGCTTTGGCCAAGGTCGCGAGCGAGCACGGGACCGAGAGCGTGACGGCTATTGCGCTGGCTTACGTTCGCAGCAAGGCGCCGAACGTGTTCCCGATCGTGGGCGGCAGGAAGGTTGAGCACTTGAAGCAGAACATTGAAGCTCTCAAGATCAAGCTCACTGATGAGCAAATCGCGTACCTGGAGAGCGTCAAGCCGTTTGATGTTGGGTTCCCAAGCAACTTCCTGGGCGAAGACCCCAATATCACTGGCCACTCAGCGCGTTTGTCTCGTGCGGCGGCGATGTCGTTCCCCAACGCGGGCAGGCAAACGAGCGTTTGAGGGATGGCATCAACTCATTAGATAGGGGTAAACTGATCATAGCAAATGCAACAGTCAATAATTACAACATTCAAATGCATCGTCAAATGGGATTCTTTAAGTTATAATGTGCTTGATTCTCAAGCTTCTCTATCACCGCGTATACTAGTCTGTGGAAGTGCCTTGTCCCCTTGTTCCGCATAAGGCGCGTAGACAACGTAGTCACGGTACTCAGGTGCGTCTCGATCAAATGTGCTTAGTTGGGTGCCGGTCATCGTGCTCGTTGTGGTCTTCTTCGAGCTATTCCATGTTGAGCTGTTGCCCGCCTCTCTAGCCGCTGCCGTGATACGGCTAAACGTCTCTCTGATTTGGCGCGCAACAGAACGACCTGTCCTAGGTTTGTTCCTTATCTGTTCAGGCGTGTGCTCCGCGTGACATCCGAGCCGTGGCTTGACGCGTCGGACAAAAGCCGTCATTCCCGGCATGCAGGCACAGATGACGCTAGCGTGCATCTCAATGAGTGACCAAATTGAGAGGGCTTTGAAGTCGACTTCCGAAATATTAGAGATGTTCATCTTTTGCTATCAAGAGGGGGATAATACTCACATGTTGGGTTCTGCGTGGCTGCAAACTTTGCAACGGTTGCCAGTCGAATGCAACTTGAGACGGTGACACTGGAGAAGAACATGAGCCACGTACTGACGTATGGCCTAAGATTGCCAAATACTTACAATAATCCGACCAAGAAGATGAGGCTTACCCCGATCTTTTTCCTGATGGTCCACGACACTGTAATGCTAAGGCATCATGTCAGGCAGCTTCAACGACGTCGAACTCTTCAATAGAACTTACAATTGTGTCACTGGTAGAATGACGAGGACGAGGTCAATGGCGATATTGGTCCCTCCATTCACGAAAGTCATGATGTTGACTTTTCCACACTGTCTACGTTTTGAGTGACGGTTTCGATGCATGGAGAAATTGTGAGTGAAAATGACAAAGCTCTTACCTGCCCTTCGTGTTGCCCATCCCACCGAGTCCAGTTGTATGAAACGGGGCTACAGACCAAGATGATCGCAAGGATTTGACCAATACCGTAGATTGTCGTGATACCGAGCAGACCGTAACACACCTTCCGGAACCAGCTCTCTGAGAATAATCTCAAGTAGAAGATGATCACTGAGAGTTTTGTGACTGCTACTACAAAAGAGTAGAACAGTTCTTCGGCAAAGAAGATCTGAACACACCGTCAGAGAATTCATCCGATGTTGAAGGCATCTCTACTCACAAGTAGTATTTGGGTAATATTATCTGGCGCAACTGTCCAGATGTCTTGGCCAAAGCCCAAACTTACGACTACTTTCGGTGAGGACGGCCCAAATGGCTGGTTCAGGATGTATACTTACGCACTTGAGACCCCACGTCAGAAGCTATTAGGATGATCTTTTGAGAGGCTTTAGCTTATGACAACGCAGTATGCCATATTGATGTACGAACCATTGACGCCAGAATGGCCCAGTCGTCCCACCCGAATGGAAAAGCCGGATTCAACGCGGGAATCTTTGATATGAAGCGGCTTGACACCGCAATGAACGAGAGTGTGAAGATAGTCCAAGTGATCGGAGGCTGGTCCAAATTTCGGTTGATAGGCGCTCCGCACGAAGCCTTCGAGTAGTTTTGAGCTTCTATTCATGATAGTGCTTGTCAGTGACGCATCCTAGATGATAGATCTCCTACAGTACGAAGACAACATTCAACTGACGTAATGACTCCACAACAGTGCAATTTTGCATCAAACATCCAGCTATTGCATCATTGAGCTGTTGATTCGTACAGATACAGACGAAGTCAGTGGGTTGACATGTGGACTTCGCCAGCTCTGCTGTTGTGCAGTTCATCTGTACGCCACCGCCTTAGCAAACTTCTTTCCCATTGAGGTTATAACAGCTGTACGTGGAACATACCGCGCAAGGTGACAGCATGCTGGACATCTGCTGCGATGCAACGCCGACCGGATCGGCTTGGGTCGGTGGTGATGTTGCATTCGATGGAACAGCACTCAACGCCATCCCGGAGGATATCGCGGTCTGACAGGCCAACCCTGCCAAGAGGGTCAGGCTGGTGCGCGCCATATCGACCTAGCAGTCTGATGCAATGACGACGAAGGCGGAGGCAATTCGATAGCCCTGGCGATCCCACAGCTTGGAAACATGAAGCAAAGCCTGCACGCCGAGGCAGGAGAAACAAAACAAAAGTGGCGCCGTGGACTTTTTTAAGATGAGTGTGGCTTTTGGATGTTCACGGCGTGGATAGACTAGAACTAAGACAGAGAGGCGAAACTAACACCGACGGAAGGCGGCTTCGGCAGAGGCTTCGGCAGAGACTTGGCTGCATCCGGCGCACCTAGCGCCGGCTCGAGACGTCCTGGAAGCCTGGCTGCCCACGCAGCCAAACTCAATAGACGATTGCTTACTTGACTCAGGTAGCTAAGACGAACCCGAAGAGACTCCGCTGGAATTTCGAGGTTTCTTTGAGGGCGAAAAATGCCAAAGCGCGATGTTGTAGGCCCAAAGCTTTTAACTTTATTTTTCATCATGGATAACGTGGTCGCCGCAGACAAGCTGAATTGATATTTGTACTGCAGGTGCATGTACCGCTCCAAACACCATCTTCGACAGAAGTTGGTGTTATCGTGAAGGATACCCCTAGTCCTGCTACCTTCTTCGACGGACTGACGTGGAAGCTGCAACCGCCGCTCGGACGAGATCCTGTGAGCTTCAGACGAAATAGAGTCCGAAAGGGCTCCCTTACCCCACTTGCGTATAATATCTCCTGCCTTATTGGCACGGAAGTTATAACTTAGGAATCGACTTTGTGCGGATTGATCCTGAAAGTCTCGTGAATGTCGGGTCTGTCCGTGTTTCCATCGCAGGGTTAATGCAGGCTGCGTGCGACCCCAAAACTGTGTTGCTGTGTTGAGATGCTCGAAACCCGGTATCCGACCAGTGGCTATCGAGACGGGGGATACGGATAGGCATGTTTCCCACGTGGTCAGAGCTGAACTTCTTTTCAGTTGCCGATTAGAACGACGGCACGTCGTGGCAACTGAGATCGGAAAGTTAAGAGCGCTTAAATAGCTGAGAGACTGACTCTGCAAGATTCTTTGACAGTGAATTTTGCTGAGCATTGTCCAATCAACCCATGGCACAGCACTCAATGTTATGAGGATCACTTGGGATGGAAGCCATTGTCTCCTGATTCTAAGTTATTCTGTGCCATGTGGAGGCTTGGCAGATTCGCCACCCGTACCTGCTGAAGTTCGAGAATCTCAGATATGAGACTGAATGAGTATACAATGATCAGAAAGACAGGCTACCCGTGTGCAACTTTGGGGGAGGAGTCAACTTTAGGTCACGATATGAAAGGGAGTCTGCAAACGACTTAAATGCAGAATGGGTGTGATCACCGATGTCCTACTGGATCGTCTGAAATAGCAGACACCAGTGGTAAACGGTCTCTGAGAACAAGATCAGAGACTTCTGAGTGATTACTAGCTGCTTTCCAGTGAAAGACCCGCAATAAGCGGCTGTCGCGGTGTTTTCAGAACCTCTCGCATTTCATTTGCACGATCTTGACGAATGTTGACTACGATATCATCTGGAAGAGTTATGCTCTCGTGATCTGTGACTAGGAATTACTTCGATCGTTTCACAATGACGCAGCATTGTTCGAACATGCACCGATAGAACAGTTGGTTATTCACTCGTTTTTAATTCACATGTTCCTTCTCAACGCGCTCAGCCAGCCCAGCCAGCATCGGCACTGTAGTCGCATGGTCGAACTTGCCCGCAGCCCAAATGATCATTCGTTTTACAACCCCCTTGGACGTGATGCCGGCTCGCAATCTGAGGTGTACCGTGGTTTCCACCCTGGACCCATCTGTACCCTCGATATTGGACTCATGCAGAAGAATAGCCCACGTGATCCTTGTACCGTATCGGATGCTCGTGTAGACCAGAGAACGGGGAGGATTGATGCTGACAACATTGAACGAATCATCCTTACTGAGTCCATAGTCGGGGACTCTGTCGCCAATTTTCAACTCTTGGAATTCAGGCTTGATAGTGCGTGCCCCGGCCCAGGATTTGGGCAAAATTCGTTCCCATCGCTTTGGGAGGTACCATCCACCGCGAGATTTTCCAAGCTGAACAACCCAAGGAAATATTTCTTCAGCTGGAGCCTGCATGGTTCGGTACTCATTGAACATCATTGGGGCATCCGGGATGATGTCATCCCCGGGGTGTTTGGATTGATCAACTTGGCTCATGCTGACAGTCTTCACAAAACATGAGCTGATCGGTCTAATTGCTGCGTATGAGGAGTTTCTGACTTATCAATATGTTTCCTCGAAGTAAGTGTTGCAGGTGATAGTTGTTCTTGGGTAGATGCGGAGGCTGAACCTGCCAGAGCATAGCTGCGGGGAAAGGGGACCTCGAAGTAATCCCAGCGTCATTTGCTGCCCGTCTCTGCACGAGCCTTAAGGTAGCATGACTATCATCGTCGGGCAGCAGGACGGAATCCCCAAAAGACCGAAAACCGCGGCGAACTTTAAATGTAGCGCGCGCAGGGTGGCCCATGCGGGGGTTCTTGTTGTTGAATACCTTGAGCAGCATGTTGCGCTACCTGTGACCTGACCTGCCTTGATAATGCTCTATGCACTCAATTAGTGGGAAACACCAATAATGCAACTCATCGCCCGTCTAATACGTAAATAGGAATGCCAACATGATCTTTTCTAAGTTTAGTAACATTGGAGCTATTGTAGCCCTTTCAAGGGTCTCTCTCAAAGTCATATCTTTCCAAAGTTGGCTCTGCTGGTCTGCGTATTACTAATAGTATACTCTTTTTAGGACGGTGGTATTTCAAGCGATATCTCCTTCATGTCCAACGCGTACAAGACTGGATAACAAATTTGAGACATTTCTGTTGAGGGGTAGATGGTAAATAGGTCGTTTTGTTATAGCGCGATATCTTCGGATACATCAAGTCACTACTATCCCATCGGAGGCGGCAACACATCACGGCAAACGCGTGTGGAGCCCGAGCCAACTGGGCGTTATTTCGATTTCTAATAATTATTATTAGGAACAACGAAACGTTCAAAAGGAGTCAAATTAGAGAGATCTAGAGACCACATGTACACAATACTAACGCCATACCGCACTCGATAGAATCCTATTGTGACATGGGTAGGTAGATGTTCATTTTTAAAACATTCTCTCGAGGTTCTAAGTAAAGTCTAAATGTTTCCGGCATCAATTGAAATGATTGTATTTCTTTGAAGGTGATCTCTGTACGGTCGTCAATTACTCATCAGGACAGTAGGATCAGACAACAGTGGTCTTCTACAGGCTGCCATGGTCATCTGCGGTCTTCCTTCTCTTGCCAGAGACAAGTATGCCCTGGGATGTTCTGAAGACCATGTGCTAGCCTGCCCGATCAGGCGCGTCAAAATTCAAAACTAGACCCCATTTCTCATCCAGATGCGTCTTGTCAAAGTACCGCGTACACAAGTATGCCCAATGCCCAGTACCGGTTGCCAGCCGACGACAACCTCTTACATACTCGCGTATATGCTCATTCGCTGCCTCATCGTCAGTCCAGGGAAGGCGAGCAACAGCATCCTCACATGCTGCATAATGCTTCCTTATGAGACTGATAACTCTGTGTACAGCCTCATAGACCGAAGTTCTTTCTGCGTTCACGAACAGGAGGACCATGTTTTCCAATTGACCGACACGCTACTTACTGATTAGATCACCGGATAAAACGAGACGTAGCCGTTCAGGCAATGGATCAGACTTACGAATTCCTTTTGCAGACTCAGGATTTCATTAATCAAGATGGACAGCCTTGTACATTCCATCGTGATTGTCTCCATGGCTTCATGATATCTGATGGAGTCTGGCAACTCAAAATCCATCGCATATTCGTTTTGAGTGATCGAAGGTAAGACACCCACGTCGGCGCTTCTGATGTCAAAATGATACCAAGGATCGGGTAAGTGCCCGTTCTGCCTCACTGCTTGCTGGCGGGCCACGCCTTCGACATACTCGTGCAGCTCTCTCCGCATCCGCTCAATCGACATCGGGCCCATCTCCGGTCTCATGGCTGCGAGCACTTCGTACAGCACTTCTATCGTTCCCGGAGAGTTGACTGGTGGAGTGAAGCATGCTTCCGAGGGATCAGGATGGAGACAGTGTTCCACACATTGGAGTGTCAAATCGCAAATATGGCGTGTTCCGGCCGCATCGGCGGTGAGCTCGCCACCAGTGTCTATCTCATCGTCAAACCAGAAGATCTGAGAGAACACATTGTTTAGCTCACGTCTCTGAAATTCGCAGCAGAAATGACGGGACAAAAGGAAATATAATTTACCCAGTACTGGTATTTGGTCAACGCCAACAACTTCTCCTTTTTGCAGCTCGAGTAAAACACACTCGCCAAGATCGTGTAGTTACCCTTGATCCGATGTTTGGATTTTTTATCTTCGGCAATATTAACCCTGATCATATAACTGTTATTTAATCAATCTTGGGGGCCCCACGAAGACAGTCATGCTGCCCATTCTGGGTTGGATAAGGGGGATGGGGGTGGTCCAACGTGCCTCTTCAGCCACTCGTCAATTTCGACATTGATTTCGTTCAAAACATCCTGTGCGTGGATTTGTTTTGGCCAAGCAGGCATTAGGCTCATCAAATTTACCACATGAACCTCTCGTCCTACACATTGCCGCATGAGCCTGTCGCGTTCGTACGCGAAGGGAATTAAGCCAGAAGACTTAACTTCGGCCGCCTTGAACCGGACCGCAACGGGCGTCAAAACTTCGTGTCCCATCACGATTATCGGACTGCTATCGTATGAGAAGTGGTGTGTATTAAGTTTCCTGATCTTTCGGACCGTAGGGGAGGGACCAAGAGCAGGTATTACCTCAAGAATAAGCCAGAGGGCACATAAATAAGAGCCAACTGCGTGGTTGTGGGATGTAAGTCCTATAGGAGGTATTGGGTGAACGTTTATCAGCAGTTCAAGTGATCCGGGAGCTGGAGATAAACATTTACGTCGGTTGTTCCATGGCGTCACTACTAGTGGGAGCGAGATGACTGCACACCAGGTTCTGTTCGGATTTACTTTCGCTTTTTTCCACGGATCTAAAATTCTCTTCCGATGCAAGGAGACAGAACTGGAGATCGTATGCACTGATACTATTGATCAGTCAATGAATTATGCGCGGAGGTGGGTCAGGAGGTTGCGTACTCACCTGCCTGAAAAGACTTTGCCGTGCTCCACTGATCCCCTTGAAATCAAGAGCCAAGGACGCGACCAAAATATTGTGTCATATTTGTGATTGAACTTTGGAACGCGCATGAAACTACGTCATTGGCCGAGGGTCTTGACACTTGAGGATGATTCCGACGATTGAATGGCGTATGATGGCTACATCCTAGGCTAGATTACGTCAAATCATGAGCAGCCCATGAGATCGGCTATCCATGTACATCACTTAACCACGAATACTTCTGAGCGCTGACAGTGGACGCTTGTCCGGCTAATCAGCTTCAGCACTCAACCGTCCCTCACCCAGGCAGACCAAAGTTTTGCGGCATTACAATTAACGACGCGAACAGCCTGTTCCGGGACAGGAAGTTAATCAACTCCTGATAGACCTATAGATTGGCAAAGGTGTCGGATTGTGCAACTTCCACTAACATGTTAATAATTGTGTCAAGCAAAGCTAGCGAAATCGCGCGCATGGAGCACTGATGCATGATATTTCCACTTGTCGTAGCAGATCGCAGCTTGGAACTACAACGTGGTCCATTGAGGTTAGTTCAGATACCACTAGACTTAGCCAGGCTACGCGGACTGGAATGAGCACACATCAAGCCACTATGATTGTTCCTAATCGCCCGGTTTCATAGCGGCAGCCGGTCGAAACATTTCGGCAGCGACATCAGTAGAGGTGAATAGAGACAGCTGTCTCATTCAAACCTTTTCGGGATGGCTGACGTTTGCCGTTTAAGGAAAGACAGAACAAAGAACACAAGATGATGTCTGACACGACAAACACTTTTGATTCCCAAAGAAGTAAACGTCAGCCAACCAAGGCCTGGGTATGCTCACTCAGCAAAGCACCGTATTTAAATGCTGTTCTCCTCCCAACAAACGACCATAGACATCTCTGGCTCCGCAACGAGATCATAGATGGCCTTTTGACGCCACTCAGATTCCTCCCCGAGACTCGTATAGGCAGCCCCCCGATTCCCGAATTGGGAAATGGCGACCTAGGCTCATCCCATGGGATCTGATTCACATTCTCTTGGCACACTTTGCGATGTTGATAGGGCGCCACATTGAAACTGTAACACCCACCAAGAGGTCATCGTCTGCTCTTGGTCAGGTATCTTCGGCGTTTGGGAACAAGGAGCCATCGGCCACCAACCCGCTGCCTTTATAAATTGGTCAATGATTGTCGTAACGGTGCATAGACGTTCTCGATATTTACTCTCTACGAGTTCTACTTTGATCACTTTGCTTTCAGCCACAATGCGTCTCGCTACCGTCCTTATTTCCTTGGTGGCTGTTGTCAGCGCATCCGTTCCCAGCTGCTCGAGCTTCACGAACTCTGCTGTATGTTCTCCCCACCCGATTCTACAAGTTGCATGAAGTCTGACCAAGGTTCCCGTAGTGCGTAACAACATGCATTCAGAACACCGGTCTCGACAAATATGCATGCAGGCAACAGTGTCACGGGACCAAGCAGTCTCTTTGCTCGAAGAGCTGCAACACAATCAAAACTCGTGAGCCGGCCTTCGACGAGTCTGTTCCTGAGAAACGCCAAATTACCAGTCCCGTACGGTACACCATAAGTTTTCTTGTTTGACAACACCACTGATGTTTTGTCAAGTGCGTCGAACTTTGCCTTGCCAGACCTGAATGTGCCGAGGCTCGACGTCGCGACAACTCACCTAGGGAGAACCCGAAGCGGGACATATTGCCTGTTGCTGCGTCCGCCAAGTCGTTTGAGAAGCGGCAATTCTCCCCAGTAAGTTACTAACTCAGATGTTGTGATGTCTTGGTACTGAGCACTTTGATAGTGCGTTCAAGCTTGCCTTGAAGAACTCGGTATCTGGGACGGCATAGCTCGCTCAATTTGCAAGAGACAGTGTGGCGAAGCCAGAGTCAAAAGAGAACCAAAGCCTGCACCTGCGGCTCCTGCCCCGGCAGAGAAGCGACAAACTCAATGGTCCGAGGTATGAAATTTGTTATTGAATCGAGCGCTTGAATAGGTGGCTGATATTTTTTCTAGTGTGTTCTTGCATGCGTGGACGAACTTGGTGTTCAGGACGGCAAAGCGTACTCATTTTGCCAGAGACAGTGCGGCGAGCGTGAGTGATCACTTCTGTTCCATGACTAACTAGGCCACAATGGTTGAGTGGAAGTGGTTATTTTGTGATGTTGGGCTTGGGATGAGTGAAAGTCTGATAGAACATCACGGCTTCATCCATCAGGTGTGTTCCTTGAATGTGTGGAGACGTCACCGCAAACGCACGAGTGACAAACGTCTCAATTTCCTTTATATCATATGTCACTCTTTTAGTCTCAAATGTCATGAGTAAAACATCTTCGGAGCATCCCTTTTACTGAACCTTGATGCAAACTTTGCCAACATGCGCCCCAGTTGAGAGATACTCGAACGCAGCAACAACATCTTCCCGCCCGAATCCAAACTCCTTCTCGACCGGGACCTTCAACCCGCGAGCTACCACGTATCGTATAACTTCCTCCAGGTGCTGTCTGGATCCGACCATGATGCCACGGACAACAGCCCCCTTGGACAGAGCCAGGGCAGCCACATCCGGCATCTGATCCTGAGGGCAAGACGCGAGGAAGCCGATAACAGCGATGGACCCACCGTATGCGACGGCGTTGATGCTTTGGGCGATTGTTCCAGCGCCGCCATTCTCGAGGATGAAGTCCGCTCCCTGGCCCTTGGTGATCTTGAGAACCTCGTCAGACCACTTGGGAGTCGTCTTGTAGTTGATTACATGATCGGCACCGTAGGTGTCTTGGACATACTTCAACTTGGAGTCGGAAGAAGACGTGATGATGATAGTAGCTCCCGCGGCCTTGGCCAGCATCAATCCGGTAATTGAAACACCACCAGTTCCTACAATCATGTCAGTTTCTCAACAAGCAACACCCGTCTGGCAGGACTCACCAAGGCAGAGAACGGTCTGACCCGGCTTCAGCACGGTGTTTCCATACAGTGAGTTCCACACAGTAGAGCCAGTGCACACCAAGGCTGACAGCTCCGAGTAGCTCAACTGCGAGTCTGACGGAACCTTGACCAGAGCCGAGGTAGGCAGGACGATGTATTCCCTCAGCGCCCCATCAAAAACACCTCCCAGGCTGTGGTTCCAATCCTTCATCGAACCATAGAGGGTGCTGAGATCGAAGGCCGCGACAACCTTGTCTCCCTCGGAGAACCCATCAACCTGCTGCCCAACCTTCACCACGTCGCCGGCAAGGTCGGAGCAAGGAACGACATTGTCTTTGACAGGGAAAGGGTACTTTCCGGTCGCAACAGCGAAGTCGCGGAAGTTGAGAGCAACGCTGCGAATACGGATGAGGACTTCGTATGACGAGGGCGAAGGAACTTCCTCAGTGACAAGTTGGAGATCCTGGATGGAGTTGCGCTGGGGCAGACGAAAGACTTGCTGAGACGCCATTGTTGAGGTTAGGAAATCAAAATGGCCGCTGAGGAGTGGTATGATGTGAAGATGAATAGAATGTGGCGATTATCGTTGGCATCTCTGTTATCTTGGCGAGGTGCGTGGCCATATTTGAGCTTCACGCTTCAAGCTTCAACTACTGGCCTTACTTCTCATCTTGGTGACATATTTATCGCACAATCCGAGTATTAATCAGCAGTAAATCTCATCTTTTCTTACTGTTCGCCTCGAATTTGGTCATTGCCCATCTAGCAAGTCGGGCCGAGCAAAGATTGACGTCATCTGTGCGCGGAAGTATGGAATCATAGAAGTTGAAGCAAGCTTATGCGCCTGGCTTTGTCGATTACAAATATACTCGAAAATCACTCACAAGCTTGAGGAACGGATCAGCTAACCGTCTTGAACGATTTCGCATCAGATGCAAGTCAAGTGGATGAGGAAAAGCAAGTTTAAGGTTGAATAGAGCGTTGTGGGTCGAGCTATACCAGCTGGAGTGGAGAGGTCAACAAGTTGACGAAAGTGTAAGCGCAAGCGCAAGCGCCCTAGTGCGTCGGGAAGCTGAGAGCAGATGAATGCAAATCCATGCTTCACGCCTGATCGCCTTCAGGATCTACACCTGGGATCTACACCTTCGCCAACTCGATTGTTGCCAGGGTGAAAATTCCACATACTGGCTACTAAGCCACATCTCCAAGCAGCAGTATGTCAAACCATTCTCGAGCCTGTGAGCACCTATCAAATCAAAGTCAATGCTAATGAAAGTTCGGCACTAGTCACAATTCAAGTAGTCGGAGAAGTCAACTCCAAGACTAGGAGTCTGGGCAGTGTCTCTCATCAGTTGCATGGTTTCAATTGGGGAAGTCACTATAGATGAGGAAGCAAATGTATTAAATACGTACATAAGGAAAAAGTGAAATATCTACGAAGGCCCATGTGCCCAAGAAAAAAGCCGTCTCCCCCTTATTGAATCGAAGTAAACAAAGCAATGTTTTTTCCCCTGTGTCCAAACAATCTCATACTTTGCGCATGTCTTTGGTCGATAGTTGGCTGCGCAAGAGTATTGCGCTTCTATAGCCTTTCTTTTTGATCATGGTCTTTTCCAACTTTTTAGTTGTACTTGTAGACGGAAAGACGGTCTGGAGCACCGCAAAGTTCGCCAGAGTTGCCGGTGCACTTGTAGTAGCATTGGCTCTCATCGGCAGCGTTCGCGGGCTCGCCAGTACCACAGAAGCACTCCTTGCCGAACTCAAGACCAAAGTACGTAGCACCCTTGCCGTTGTTGCAGAGGCTGGCGCACATCTCAACGGTCATGTTGTTGTCGTCGGCGAAGTGGTCACCGTCCAAAGCACGGCCACCGGGAGTCTCCTGGGCGCACTTGACGTATGAATACTGGGAGGAGGTGGAAACGGAGACTGCGAGAGTTCTGCCACTGTTGTAGAGGTTCAGGCGGTCCTTGGCGCCGCAAGTGTAAACTCCGTTGCCAAAGCAGGGAGTGCCGCACTCGGAGTCAGACACCAGCTCAAGATCGAGGGAATAAGAGTTGGCGCAGTAGCATTCGTTGCCGTTCTCGACGCCGAAGTACTGGTAGTTCGAGCAGAAGGACCAACACTTGTAGGCGTCCATGTCGTCGGCGGTGAGTCTGGTACCAGTCTCGAGAAGGCGCGTGGTCTGCGTGTCCTTTGCGCATCCGGCGTACGTGAAGGTGGCCCGGGGATCGGTTCTGACAGGTCCAGGCACAGTACGGGCATAGATGTTGAGACGTCCACCTGAGCCACAGTAGCTCTTGGCATCTCCCGAGCAGCGCATTTGGCAGTCGGCCGGGTCAGCGATGCTACCTCCGCGGATGGTGCTGCCGCAGTAGCACTCGCGGCCATATTCTACACCAGCAAAGTTGAAACCCTTGTCGGAGCAGTACTGGCCACAGTCCTCGGCCTTCATGTTGTCGGAGGAGTATCCGCCCTCTCTGAGGGCGCGACCTCCATCGCCCTCGGTGTGGCAGTAAAGATAACTCCAGCCACGGTTGTACAAATCTTTCACCGAAGGTCCACTGTAGCCATCGGTTTGATAGAGGTTGAGACGATTTGGGCCGCCGCATCTGGAGTGATCGTCCATGCCGTTGCAAGGCATATTGCAGTCGCCAGAATCGGCAGGGAGAGCAGAGTCTGTGAGGACATCGCCGCAGTAGCATTCCCTGCCGTACTCGGTTGCGAAGTACACGTAGTCTTTGCAGAAGTCGGAACACATCTGGGTGCTCATCGAGTCAGAGGAGAAGCTCGCGTCCTTGAGAGCACGGCCGTGGTCTCTGGGGGGCTCTGCGTAGCAACCCTTGTCGGCGAATGTTCGAGCTTGGAGCTGTCCTCGGGACTGGACCTGGACGGCGGCAGCAGACACCAGGGGGGCCATCAAAGGCATGGCCATGAGACCCATACGAAAGAGGGTAGCGAGAGACATGGTGAAAATGAATGTCGATAAATGAATGTGGTGGTAAGAAGGTGAGAAAAGGAAGCGATGAGTGATGGTTATCCCGTCATTCTAGATCGGAGAGGGTGATGGTCTTAAATATCCCGATGTAAGACGATCCCAGAGAAGATTGCTGTTCGATCGGACGACGTCTCCAACGACTCCCTATCCGAAGCACATAGGCCAAATTGCTCCTCCAGATGTCTGATGCTAAGTGTCTTGGGCTGGAACAATCTGCTTCTTGGATTATGGGAATCTAGTTCGACGCTAAAATTCCAAGTGTTTGGTTTAGGTACCTGGAGGCTTCCCCGCCCTGTAGCTTGAAGATTCATCGTTGGATCCGGCTTGGCTCCTTGTATAGAGCCTTACCTCTTTTGGACAGCCCCCTCGCAGTCCAAATTGTCACCACAAGTGGCAGCGGGGCTGACGAGACGATATGAGGCCTTCGAGCTAGCCAAAACGCCATCAATCTCCACGTACATAAACCAACGGCAATGCACGAAAGAGGCAATCTGCAGGCTGCCGTGTGTCCAACGACGTGCTGAACCATCTCGGGTCTAGCTGCAGCCACCAACTTGAGCCAAGCTGCGTTAAGCATACTTGCCAAGACAATAGATGGCTTTTTCAACGCCATGTTGGCTTTGGTACCACGCGAGGCCAGAACTCGGCTTGTCAAATCTGTCACTGCCGATGATGATCATAGAATCTGGGCTGTGGTTCACTACTGCAGCAACATCAGGGGAAAAGAGCGAATTGCCGAATCGCCGGCCTACGACAACAATGTTCGTTCGCAACTGTCCTCTAATGGCTTGAAATTGGGTCTGACACGATTACCAGAAAGTTGAAAGAGGATCTGCTGTTGAACGCATACCGCCAAACGGTTGGAAACATCGAACATGCATGCATGGCGTCTGTCAAAGGCTGCCGGTCCTTGTCGTTACCGCGCTGTCGGTACATTTAAGCTTATGTACCCAGAGTCCCCGCTCTACTATCAGACAACTCACTTTTCAGCTCTGCAAGCGACTACAATCAAGCGAACACTATTGAGACAGTTCCTGTTCTGCCCCTGATTGCGCTAAGAATCCTTCGTGGAACCCTACGACTGTGCGTTGGACGACGAATATAGCTTGATTGATTTCCTTGCCACCAGACACACGCCACCCCCGCGAGATTGATTGCGGCTTATGTCGCCAGCAACTTCGCTATCGCCGATTGGCTGGCTTACGCGGAAGAGGCTGTTCTCAGCACCCAACAGGTTAGCAGAACATCGTCAATACTGTTGCCGTCCGGCTGAACGGCACCCTAGGGCGGTAGTTTCTGGCTATGCAAATAGTCACGAAAGGTCATATCCGACAGACTGGATCCTGGGACGAAGCCATTCTCAACACAAACAGTCGCTACTCCTAGTAGTTATGATAGTGAACGAACAAGGGCCTTGGCAATTACGTGTCAACTCCCAGCAGTAGACTTCGGATATTCAAGCCAGCCCTACAGATGGATTTTTGTCTTGGCAATGCAACTACATGTTTTCAATTTCAACGTTGTGGAAGTGACTGACCTTTGACACTTCATCGCCCAATAGTTCAGAACTCTGGAGGTTCAAGAGAGCACGCTTATTAGATCCCCGTCTTCTAGAGCTTGAACAAAGAGTAAAGACCGCATCACCAACCGCGTTTTACTATCACGGCAGCATGCGGAGCCTGCGAGCGATTTTCTCGGGTGCTAAAGATACCTCGATATGATCACTATCGGCAATGTTAAGCGCTCTTCTCCCGTCTCTCATTCTGCCTCCGTAATTGATGTCCCGGGGTACCCCGCACCTTACCTTGTTTGGGGACACTGCGTCGTGGGGAAATGCAACATTGCCATCACTCGGCACACGAGAAGCGCAGATCTTTGTGGAGAAACTCGTGAGCGCACCCAACCCACGTTTTGTCCGGGCAAACAACCGGAAAAGTCCGATCCATCTCCTCCATTAAGCGCGCATTTTACAAGCCCTACTGCAGGTTCTTCTTAATTTGTGGGCTTTAAGCACTCGACTCCCCCTGTGGTGACCGCTCTATGTACTGATCCAATGACCGAGACTCCCCGATCTGAATATTACGGCTGTACGCGTACTGTCGACTTTCTTTTCGGCAGTCGCATCCCTCGTGATTTCAACTTGAATGAATGAGGCAACTTGAAGAGTTTGCCAAGTGTTGAGTCTGGTGGTCATTCCAGCATAAATAAGAGACAAATGAACATGGCATGTATCCGAGGAAAGGTCTTCATTTCGCCTAGCTTTGCCCTGCCTCTCTGTCGAACATGGCAACCCATACTTCGAAGACCCTTCTTTGGGCATTGTTACTCTTAGCATTTGGCTTGTCTCTGGCACAGAAAAAGAAATGCGAATCGTCTAGATATGGACGCAAGCCTCGTGTCTTCGTTCTTACGGATATGAGCAATGAGCCTGACGACCAAATGAGCCTTGTTCGTTTCCTCACCTACGCCAACGAGTTCGATATACGAGGCATTGCCGCGACAACATCCACATGGCTCCCAAACCGTACCGATCCGGACACTATCCGCGAGGTTGTCCGGGATGGCTACGGACAAGTCGTTGTTAACCTGAGCGCGAACGCTCCCGCTGACGCTGCCTATCCCTCAGCCGAAGAGATACTCTCGAAGATTTCTTCTGCTCATCCGGTATACGGACTTGAGGTTCTGAAGGCCAATAACCTTAGCGACGCTGCAAATAATCTTGTTGAGGCGGCTGACGACTCAGATTCCCCTCTTTGGGTTTCCGTCTGGGGCGGTGCTGCTGTTCTAGCTGAGACTCTTCAGCACGTTTCAAACACTCGCGACCAAGCTGCCGTGGAGTCTTTCGTCAGCAAACTTAGGGTCTACTCCATCTCGGATCAAGACGATGCCGGTTCATGGATTAGAGCGCAATACCCCGCCTTGTTCTACATCGTGTCACTGCACGGATGGAGTGAATACACCCAGCCAACTTGGATCGGCATCTCTGGAGAGGAGTACCGGCATTTCGATGTGGGAGGTCCGAATTCGGCCATCGTCTCCAACGAATGGCTACAACAGCACATCCGGATCGGTCCCCTTGGGGCGCACTACCTCAACTGGTCATTCATCATGGAGGGAGACACCCCTGCGTTCCTCACTCTGGTTCAGAACGGATTGGGTGATATCGACCACCCGGAGTGGGGAAGCTGGGGCGGCCGTTACGTACAAGTCGATGCACCCACAGCTGCTCACCGCTCAGTGTACTCAGACACCGCGGACTACGTGGAAGGTGCGGATGGCAAGGCGTATTCCAGCAGGCTCGCGACCATTTGGAGATGGAGAGAGGCGTACCAAAACGACTTTGCTGCGCGCATGCAGTGGACCATCAATGGCAAATTTGACGAGAACAATCATCAGCCCGTTGCCATCGTGAACGGATCATGCGGACCAGCCGCGACAGAAGTACCTTACAAGTTGGGCGACCAAATCGTCTTCGATGCCTCCGAAAGCTGGGATCCAGACAATGACAAGCTGCACTTCGACTGGTTTCACTACCGCGAAGCCGGTGCAAGGGGTCTTGAAGGGTTCAGCATCCCACTCGTCAGCAACAACCTCAACATCACTAGCCTCAACTCCGACGGTAGCATTGTCGCCGTTGAGCCTCAACGCAACCAGGTAAGAAAAGCATTGCGATCAGCCTGTAAATGCCAAGCTCACAAGAATTCGCGGCAGACTATGCATCTTATTTTGTCCGTTACGGACAACGGGGATATGCCTTTAGTGACGTACCGGAGGCTCATCCTCAAGCCGAACTGAGAGTTACCGGGAAAAACATTAGTAAACAAAGGCAGATTCGTGACTATATGCAATACAAATTATTTACTTATCGAAGGGCACAAACATCTTTTCTAAAGTTTCCATTATGGTGAGGCTAACCTAGGGTTAGCAAATGAAAAGTCCACATGGGTGTCTTGTGCTCTGTCTTTCCGACGACTCAAATAAAGCTAGCTATTCGATCAGAGCGTGAAGAACTCTAGAAATATTTTCTTGCGCCGGAGGCGGGCGCTCTGCAGCTATCCAGACCCTCACTCATGTTGATTTTACTAGGCTCATTGAACCATGCATTTTGACTACAATAAGATCGATGACCGCGTTGAATCGCGGGAGACACCGGGATAGCGATGTAGCCAGTCAGTAAATCTCCCACGGATCACTGCTCCAGGAGGAACACCTAAGAACTATTAATGAGCATCAAAACCAACACAACAATGGACCCCGTCCACACACGCCATGGTCGTGAGCGCGATCAATATGGAAACTCAACTTAGTGGAGTCTCAATGCCCTCCGATACCTGTGATATATCACCACGCAAGAAATCCAGCTCATGAGGCAAGCTGAGTCGGTTCAGCAAACCCTACAAGGCTAAGAAGCAACATGAAAAGGACGGGCTTGGGGCGGCGTTCGCTGATCAGTTTGCGCGTTAATGACGCTGGAGTTTTCGTCGCGTTATTCGAAGCAAACAGTTTCGCGAGGGTGCTCTTCACTCAACGGAACCTGCTAGAATTGAATGACTTGAACAACGAGAAATAGCAAAAAAGGAATCGTCAAGGACAGGATTCGAACCTGCGCGACCGAAGCCACTGCCTAGACAGCTATATGCTAACCGAAGTTAGGCATTCATAGCAGGGCAGCCCATTAACCACTCTGGCACCTTGACATAGATGCTTTGCTGATGACAGACAGAGGCCAGAGTGTCATTATGTTCAGATTGACCGGGTATTTTGTCGTAAAACATGCAAAAAGGAATTCGACGTTGGCCTGATTCGAACAGACGCTCCCGAAGGAACAAGATTTCTAGTCTTGCGCATTAGACCACTCTGCCACAACGCCGGATGATCCCTGTCGCAGATCGCAACTGGGAGTGGAGATGCTGTGATCGGGCGACAATGGCGTACTCGATACTGGGACTGTCGTTGCACAAGGGGTCAAGCTGATTTCCACATCTTAATGCAAGAGATATCCACTCATACATCTCCTGGTAATTGCTCTTCAGGTCCAATATAAACCTCCCAAGTTCAACATCAATCTATTGAGGTGCTGCATTTGGATTCTCAGCAGCAAATTGTGTGCCGATGGCTGGACCCACCTCGTGCCACAGGCGTCTCTTCATCGTTCAGTCACCAGGTATCCGTAGCAGCCCTTTTCTGTTGGTTTCCCGTAAGATTCATATCCCTGCTGGTCTGACCTCGCTGTTTGTAAACGCGTATCCTTAGGGACCAAGATGCACGCCAAGATCTCGCCATCCGCGGACTGCATGGTCGGCTTGGCTGCTGACATGCCAAGTACAGCTGAAAACTTGCCACAAAAGAGCTTGCGCAGCAGATGCGAGTGCGAGATCAGACATTTACATGGCATGGGTGGCTGAGAGTTGGTTCATCCATATATCAACTGTACCATCCATCAAGACATCACAATGCATCCTGGGCTTTACCGTCTCCTCTAAACACGATTCAAACACGATCATCATTCAGATCAACCCCCTTCTTTATGAGGCGATTACCTGGCCCTCAAAATTTCGATCTCATCTCAGAATTCTTGACGTTTACAGTTGTACACTCAGCACAATGAGTTCTGAGCTCTTGAGAAATGGAAAGGAGCTTTGGTCTAAGGCGACCTCTGGTGTTGTTGAACAACTCGTTCGCGAGCGCGACAAGACGTTTGTCCGAACGAGCGGCCCCATCACTAAGCGAGACGACATAGTCGACGACATTGCGAGGGCTTCAGCCTCAGGAATCGGCTTCTTTTCGGAAGCCGTACATTATCGACGGGATCGCAAATGGCCCGAGGCGTCACAAGGACAGCCCTGGCCGGAGGAACTGGAACAGGAGTTCCGTTGCGAACGTCTGCACGAAGCCATCTGGAATCTTGACGAGGTTGAAGAAGGTTCTGACACACAACTCAATCTCAACACACGCGACCTGCAAGATGAGGGCGTCATGCCTGTCCAAGAGTCAACGGACCTAGCCACGGCATTTCTAAACAGACATCCCATGAAATTCAATCCAGGCAGCAACACCCACAGCGAACTCGCCAAGCCAGTTGTGTTGCCCCAACGACGACCTAAGACAAGAGTTCGGGGTTTTGTCAGGGCTTATGCCCCTGTTCTTTCTGGCGCAGGTATCGGCCAGGAAGCGTTCCTGGACTTCATCGACGCCCTCAACAAGTCCTTGGTACCGAATCCTTACCTTTATGCCATCAATCTCGCTGGGTTTGCCGATATTATCACACCGGATCCTGCTCTGACAGCATTTGGAATCCTATTGGGTGTCGCAGTGGAAGGCGTCATGGAAGGTCAGAGTCGCTTCAAGTCAAACAAGTTTCTAGACAGCATGAATGCGGACTTCTTTGGACCGCGGGGCCTCACGTGTTTCGTTGCAACTTGGAGACCTGACGACATCTCTGGAGAGGTTTCCGTCAACTTCGAAAGCAAGACAGCCGGTGGAGAGTCTTCCGTTGACTCCTCGAAAGAAAACAAACCGTCTCCGGGACCAAGCGTAACCGAGAAGGAGAAGTTGCGCCGCATCAAGAAACGACTAGGAAAGCGATTGAAGTCCCACGACCGTATTCTCAATTGGTCCAATCCAGCGCCCCTCGTATTCCCTACACTTAGTGAGCTCGTGCTGGCACAGGGAAAAGATGGATCAAAGAGGAAGAATGGCCTCGATCGGGCGGAGATCTGGCTCGAGGATTATATGGACAAGCGGGCTCAGGTCGAATGGGTAAATGAGAACCCGGAGCTGTCGCCGGCCAAGGCGCTGCCCAAAGTTGAGTTTAAATCACGATACGCCGATCCGACGCACCCAGCCGCCAGCGGAGACGTTGTCGCTTTGGTCACCGGAGGAAGGTGGCAGTACAAGCGAAAACAGAACTGTTCTGGGAGCTGTGTCGGGGATAATGAGAAACGAGGGAAGGGCAAGGTCGATGTTGGCCAGCAGATGCAGGTTGCGGATGTAGCCAACGGGTCGTCGGAGAAGATATCAGACGCGGGGACAGGCTTTCAATCACAAGCGAAAGACGAGCAGGATGTTTGCAAGTCTGAGACATCAGCAGAGAACAGCAGAAATATGTTTTGTGGGCCGCTCACACTGAGAGACACGCAGAAAGAAGAAAGGAAGAAACGGAAAGAAATAGAAAAGGCAGCCGAGGTCGAGAAGAAGGCGCGAGAAGAAGAGTCAAGGAAGAGGAAGAAAGAAGAAAAGAAGACCAGAGACGAAGAAAGACGCATGAGAATGGAGAATGAGAAAACCTTGCAGAAGGAAGAGAAAGTGGAAGAGAAACGGCTCAAGAAAGCCATTGAGGAACAGAGGATGGCTGGTCCAGCGGGAACTGTCGATGACATGATCAAGAGTCTGTTTCAAAAGGCAAGTGCTGTCGGGCAACGATTGCGGGACCCAACATCACATACCTTAGCTAACCGACTTTTCAGGACGTTCTGTACCTTATCATAGTTAATCTTCCATTGCAAGAGAAGAATCACGACGCGGCCAGTAAGGACAATTCGATCTTCTGAGTCGAAGAAAGGTATCTCGGAACGATCTTGCAATCTGTTTAGTATCGTCGCGTCGAAGAAAGTCAATCATGGTACGGCATTTTGACCCTATTTGAAATTTCGCCACTAGACTTCGGAGTATAGAATTACACCGGGTATCTCTTTGTCGTATTGAGACCACGTCCATGCTAGGCCAGGCCAATAGTTGAACCACGATGACATCTTCTGGGGGCTTTCTGTGACGAATAGGGTTTCGTCCTCTCGCCGCTTCTCTTCAATAGTGGTCGGCAAAGCCCATGCCAGAAAGTGATTTCGTCGTGGCCCAGGAGAAAGCACCCTGACTTGGTTAGCATAAGCTTGATATCATGGCAGAAGGGAAGAATACTTACATTGCATTGCCCAAGATCCCATGGCAAATGCAGGGGTCCTTGCGCAACAAGCCCGTTTTCCATACTGCATGTTGTCCACGTTCAATGGCTTCATCTATGATATCCTGCATATCCGGGAACAGGCGACGAATGTGCAATAGTGAATCGACAAAGCCCGGAGCACCGTGACAAAACTGAACGAGACCTTCATATCGGATATCATCATCGTCTTTGGTGGTCCAGTTGCCATCCTCTCGCTGAAGACTCAGCAGTCGTCTCAGAGCATTTTGGATCATCGAGTTGCTGGCAAGTTTCGGGTCTGTCAAGAGGAGCTGGGTCAAGATGCCGATGTCTCCGTGAACAGCGCCGATGTACCGCTTACCCCGAAAGACCCACCCGGGCCCAGCGCCGAGAGTCTTCTCCACCATCCGGGCTTTGATGAGAGTCAGAGAGGATGCTACTTCAGGCGTCTGGCTTAGAGTCAGTTGAATGCCCTCAAAATGTGCGGAACTAGTTACCCATGACTCAACCGCGCGGATCATGTACAACAGGCCAACATAGCCGAAAAGCAGCTCGAAGAGATGATCTTCGGCAACGAGTCGGTCAAGCTCACTGCAGAAGGCAGGAGCGTTGGCTTTGTCCATCATTGTCTGAACAGCTAAGAGGGCAACGCTTTCACAAGCTAGACCGCAAGGAGCGGAGTTCTCTCCAGGGCGCTTCGCTGACACATACAGGTTTGCCCAGTGACTGAGCAATTGATCTTGCACTTGCATGGACGGGTACTTGGCGCTGAGCTTCAGGAATAAGAAGGCGAGAGACGTAGGCCCCCGAAAAAGACCGCGACATTGATCGTTCGAATACTCAGCCAGTGGCGGCGTGTCAACAATGACATGCGTGAGCGCTTCGTGAATGAGAGCCTCTGGATCACCAGAGAACGTGAGATAATCTCCTTCCCCGACGTTGTTCGGTATGAACCGTGATTCAGGTGGGATAGGGACAGCCATATTGATTGCCCAGGATTCGTTGTGATAGATGCTTTCCCAGACATGGCGTCCTGTGCTGACGAGTTTGGTGTTTAAGTGCGGGGAAAAGTCTGAACTTGATCTTCGGCTGGCCTGTCTGACGACAGGATTATTCATCATGATGCACTGAGAGCCACCATAAGCGCTATCCACGGCGCCGCAGCCGGCCCGTTGCTGCTCAGTGCGACAAGTTCTCCGCGTTGAGCCCGCGGAAGAACACAGACATTTCGGAGTGGTTTTGACCACGGAATTTACAAATTAAATCACTGTAGGTGGGACTGGGCTGTGTAATAAATGCGACTCAGGGATGCGGCCATGAATCCGGCACGCTTCCGTTTAGGCCACGGATAGCGTACCCGCCGTAGAGGTCAAGACTTTAGTGAGGATGATGAAGGACCTCGCCTGCGTAAGGCGTCTTTCTCTTACAGCCTAAAGTCCACGCCTGCTCTCCAATCTGACAGGGGAAGAAATCATTTAAAGTAGGGCCTTCTAGAAGATCGAAACGCAACTCTGATATGGGTATATATAGCCATCGCATCTTCTTAGTATGTTTGTCTGTCTTGAACGTCAACCAAGTGAAGTGTCCAAACGTTACACTCACTTGTATGGAGCTTCAAGCATGCACCCAGCCAGTTCGTCTGAATCTGGTTTCTTGGCGTCAAGAAATGCGGTGCCAGTTTCATCCCCCTTTTCCATCTGAATTGATATCTCCCTTTGTTGCATTCAAGATCCAGTCAATCGGTCCCAGAGCCTCGAAAACTCCACCAATTGCTGCATGTTTTCTTTTCATTTTGCGGTTCCGTCAGGGGCTTCTGTGGGTTTCTTGGTTGTTTACAGCGTAAGCCGTGGTGCCGCAAGTTGATTGCAACAGGGGCTTAATTGGCGGCACTTGTCCGGCCATTTGTGGAGAAACCACCGGGAATAGAGGGTGCCACGCGTATGCGATGAATTAAACAACGGCGGAGGAACAGTTCCTGTCGATCCATCGGCCGCCTTTAATCTCTACCCGCGAAACACGTTCCCAATCGGTCTCTAGGAGATTTTCTCCAAGTGTTTCTTTAAAACCGCCTCTTTTTCTGCCCAGGGACGGGAAACCGGCACTCTACTTTTACGCAATCGTCACTCACCGGCAGGTCTTCCGAAACGCAAAAGTCTAGCAACATGTTGTTCACTCAAGCTGTTCTTGCGGCTCTGGTCACCGGCGTCTGGGGCCACGGCGTCGTCCAGACCCCGGAGCCTCGCACGGTAAGCCCCGGATCCGATCATCCCATCGTACCGGCTCCGAACTGACTTTTGATCGACAGACCGGAACGAAGCAGGAGGAGCTCTGCGGCACTGCGGTCACCAACCAGCTTGACAGCGATCTTGCCGGACCCATCGAGAACGCCATGAAGGTTGCCGACGCCGACTACAAGTGCAACGCCTTCATGTGCCGTGGATACCAATGGGAGGACAACGTGGACCTCCTTATGAACGTCACTGCTGGACAGGTCATTCCCTTCCACATCGACCTTGTCGCCGGTCACAGACCAGGACACGCCGTACGTTCGCGTGCAGTAACTGGTGTTTGATGATATACTAACACAGTCTCAGAACATCTCCGTGATTGACCTCGCGACCAACACCGCGATCGGCGAGCCCCTTATCACTTGGGACGACTGGCCGACCGAGAACCCTGACCCCCTTGCTGACAGTAAGTCGGAACAATCTTCAGCAACGGCAACACCATGTACTAACTCAGTGCCCAGCCGACTTCAACGTCACCATCCCCGACACCCTGGCCGACTCCTGCAATGTTGGTGGCAAGTGCGCTATTCAGTGGTTCTGGTACGCCGAGACCAACAAGCAGACTTACGAGAGCTGCATCGACATCGCCATTGTGGCATAAGTTGAGGACGAACAGTACGGAGGCTGGGCCTCGCCATTTTGAAATTTTCACCCGGTACATATTACCCAACTGTTGAGTACATATTTTAGACAAGAACATAGCCTCTGTGAATATCCAGTCAACACGTGCGAACCCTCATGCTCGAGTCAGTTTATTTCCACGCGCGACTGAAACTCATCCATCCCATCCTACAAAAGACACGCAAATATGCCAAAACTTCCCCAGATATTACCAATTCGGCATCGCAGCGTCCCGCGGCCTTGTAACGTAACATTCCGCGTAAAACCATCCATCCTCTTCCAGTCCCTTTGTGTCCAAGCCTCTTGCTCTAACGTCAGCAATGGCGGCACTCTGTTCCTCCCTCGACGTGAACCGTCTTTGGCGGAAGAGCTGTCCGGGAACCTTTTCTGTCACAAGACCATGTTTCTCCTCCAAGACACCCGCAATGTCGTCAAACGAGAAAACTCTAAGAACGAAGGTCACCATCCACAGCTTAGACGAATCTTGGACCGCGTCAACGATGCGCGAGAATGTGTTTGCGCCAACGTAGCCCACTCCTCCAGTGCAAATAACCACCTCGACGTCTTTTAGTCTCTCGCGCAGTGAGAGTGACGGGTCAGATATCTCAAGATTTTCAGCCCATCCGTCCCTCATCAGGCCCGTCTTCACCGCGTATGCAATCGCCTCAGGAGCGATATCGAGACCGAGAACTTCGACGTCCGGGTGAATAAGTTTCGACGCAAAGAAGCGTTTGTCGGGGATGATGTGATCCCGGCCGGACTGTTTGGAAGAAGATGCGAGATAGTCTGCCAGCGCATCAAGTGTGAGGTCGTAGCGGAGGAGGGCGGCGTTTATCCCGTACGAGCAGCATACGTCAAGAACCGTTCGAGTCTTGACATCTCCGTCATCTTCCGAACGGGAGGAGAACTCGAGCACTCGCTCCACAAACGGCAGTGCCTGCTGTGGGATCTGGTATTGTAATGGGGTGAGTGCCTTGAAGTATGCTCGTGGGTCGGGCTGGTTGTAGATTGAGTTGAAGTCGGCTTTGCGGGTGTTGGTGAACTGGTCAGGTCGTTCTTCGATCGTCATTTTGGCGCTCAATAGGCTGTCTTTAGCTGGAACAAATGGCTTGAAACCCGCTGGAAATTCTCGATTCTGGCTGGAAATGAAGCTGAATGAGAAAGCCGTCTTAGGTACATGCGCGATGATTACACGTCTCGCGAGGAGCGCTGGGTGCTTTTATCAACACCCATATTGTTAGAGAGGGGTCCTCCCAGACCATCGCGTGGCGCAATTTCCAAGACACAAGGGAAGTACCTCTTCTCAGATCTTCACAAGCACTGAACGAGACTCATGCAAGATCAGCTTGATTGGGCTGACTGACGTATGCTTCAACCCATAATCCAACCCTGGCTCGTCGCTTCCCATGTTACATCCCGCATGGCTGCGGCGCGGGCCATAAGGCTCACCTCCCCGCTACGACATCAAGTTATGGCCGTCTCGGATTCAAGGACTACAGGCAACAGTATGCACGACATATGCATGAAAGCTGGCGAAGTGGATACCTCGTTACTGAAGCCGATGCATGCTCCAGCTCTAAACAGGCGAATCATTGCTGAAATGCGCAGATCGTTGAAGTAGCGCTATGCATCACAGCCCATCCTCAGGAGATGCGCGATTTTGGAGCGTACTCTGCTCATCGTCTCGTCTCTAGATCCAATACGAAGCAATAGTGTCGTGATAGCATTAACCATCCCGTATTACTAGGCTATCATGTAACCCTATATATGACCTAGTATTAAGTAATTCTAGCCCTACCTCGCTTATACGCCCTTCTTATAAATAGCACTTTACTATACTCCCTACTTTAAGAGAATTAAGCTTATTTAACTACTCTATATATACCTTTATATTTATATACTTATTTATAATAGTTATAAGCCTAGTTTATAGATTACTCCTCTAAACCTCTGTTTTAATATATATTTTATATAGCTAAGCTTTATACTTCTCTTATTATCCCTTATTTTAAGTAAATATTACTTATTTACTTAAAACCTTATTTATACTTTTATTTTTTATTATATCTAAATTAAAGATTATTACTAATACTATATACTTTATAAACTAATATAATTAACCTACTTAATACTTAGCGTTTTAAATTAAAGTAAAAACTAGAAATATTTAAGACTTAGTAAACTTAAATAACTTTAAGTTACTTAATAATCCTATTAAGCTAAAATATACCTTTACTTACTCTAAGTAAATTAAATATAAAAATAAGTAAAAAGAACTTAAATACTAAAGAGACTATACTAATTATAATATAAACTTAAAAAACCCTATTTATAACTCTAATTTAGAAAATAAATTAGTTCTCTTATTAATATAGCTAATTAAGCTAACTAAATAAAATAAGGTAGTAATTAATAGCTATACTTTATATATTAATACTAAAGTAATAATTAATTTAAAAGTTATTAAGAAAGAGTAAAACTATAAAGCGTTTTAAAACTAAGTTAATTAGTTAGTTTTATAAGATATACTAATACTTATAATAATAAAATAGAAATAATCTAATTCCTTTATACTTTATAAAATAATTTAGATTCTTAAGCACTATTATACTCTTAGTAATACCTCTTTATTTATAACTATATATTAGAAGTATATAGCTACTTTAAAATAAATAAATATAATAATTAACCTTATTATCTAAGCTAAGGATTTTTAAATAGTTCTCCTTAAAGTAGAATAGATATATCTCCCTAAAGTCTAGAGGATTTTTACTTCTAAAAAGTTCTTTTAAAGTATATCTTATTAATTCACCCTAATATAAACTTAATATAAGCTTATTAATATTATTAAAAAGGAGTAAATTAGATCTACTTTACTAATAGTTCTCTAGTTACTTAAGACCTTTAAAAACCTTCTCTATAAAGACTCTATTTATAATAGAGTTTATAATAAATTAGCTAATATTTTTATAATACTTATAAGTTATTCTAATAAGTAATTTCTAAGTAATTTATATATTTTAAATAGCTATAGAAAAAACTATTATTACTCCTATAAATAAGAGACTTACTTATAAATACTTTATAAGTATAACTACCTTAAGTTTACTCTTATTAGTAAATATAAAACTAAAAAGTAATTCTTAGAAGAAGAGTATAAGAAGATTTATAAAACTCTAAATATTACTAAATAGAGTAACCTTTAGGCTAACTTTACTTAAAAAGAGAAGCTCTTAGCTATACCTAAACTATTAAACTAAATAAACCTATTAAGACTAAAAAAAAGGGGGAAAGAAATAAAAAATAAGGGTCCTAAGTTAGGACTTTCTATTTCTACCTCCCTTTTATACCTTTTAAATATAATTACTATAATCTTTAATACCTTACTCCTATATAAACTAAATAAAGATATTTTAGATATTAATAATATAGATATATATATTACCCCTTTTATTAGATTATACCTATTTTTAAAGAGTATAATTCTAAATAACTATAGAGGGGTCTACTTTATTAATAATTTAGCCCTTTTTATTCTTAAATCTATCTAGCTTATTTATAAGGATTATTATATTAACTGAAATATTACTTTATATCTTATTATCTTAAGAAGTATATATATTCTTAAGAATATCCTAAATAGAGTAAAAAGTCCTAAAATAGTTAATTTTATACTTATAAATATTATATATATAGAGAACTTCTATATAAATATTATTTCTAAAATACTTCTTTATAAAATAGGTATATAATACTTAAGGTTAAATTATACTTTTTATTTTAGAGGATATAAAAATAATATTATAATAATAAACTTAATAAAGAAAATAAACTTTACTTTCTTTAAATATAAGTATATCTCCTCTTATACTTTATTCTACTTAATTCTACTAAGCTTTATAGTAATTATAAATCTAAGTCTCTTTAGAATATAGCTATATAAGTGAACTTTATATAAGATATATAGAATCTATATAGATAATATAAATCTCTAATATCTATATACTAGCTATTTTAGCCCTAATACTCTTAAATAACTTCTTATAGCTACTTAGGGGGTGAAGATTAAAAGTAAACTATCTTATTTAGAATATATATACTATATAATAATTTATACTTATTAAATAGTCTTAAGAAGCTTATCTAAAGTAAAATTATATAGATTATATTATAAGATTACTTAGGACTTATTTAATTATTTAAAGGGGTTTAATCTAAACTTATAAGTATTAATAATTAAAGATAAATATTTTAAGTAAATCTTTACTTTCTTATATATATTTAAAAAGAAAGAACATATTCTAAAAGTATTATTTCTATTTAAATACTAAATAAAGTACTAATAAAACTTATTACTCTATAAAATTAAATAAGATAATAATATAAGTATATTAAGTATCTAAAGTATTATAGAATATAAAGTTTAAATTAAAGAAAAAGAAATTAAATTTAAACTAACTTCTCTATATATAAAAGAACTAAATAGAGGAGTAGAGTAAACTAATTAAGAGGTTATAACTAGAGTAATTAAGATAATAAGTAATATAGGGTTCCCTTTATATCTATAGTTTAAAATTATAATAGTAGTAGTATATTTATATAATATTAACTTATTAAAGTAAAATACTTAGTTTTTACTTATTTAGATTAAAAATAGCTAATTTATTTATTACTTTAGGTAGTAATAACTTATTTATACTATAGTTCTTAGTTATAACTTTTACTTTTATTAGGGGTAGATAAAAATATATAGATATTATACCTACCCCTTTAAAAAGAAGTAAGAGATAAGAAAAGATAAGTAAAGTTTTAAAGTTAAACTATATAGTTATATTAGATACTTAGTAAGCTATATTTAGAACGCTTATAACTTATATAAGATTTAGATCTTTTTATTTTATTAAGTTATTATAATATATAATATCTCTTTTAATAAAATAATTTTTTACTTAAAGAATAATTTAAAGTTAATAATATTAAGTAACTTTATTTAAAAGATAGTTAATAAAATTTCAAAACCTCCTCTAGTTAATATAAAGTTCTAAGTTCTAAAAAATATAGAAAAGGAAGATATTATATATTTACTTAATAAAGAGTAAATAAACCCTAAAGTAAATATATCTCTAACTAAAGAATAAAATAAATAAACTTTAAAACCTATATTACTAATAAGTATAAAGAAAGATATTAGCTTACTTATCCCTATATTAATACTAAATCTAAAAGAAACTCTAAACTTAGTTACTAAAGTAAATATTATGAAAGATCTAATTTCTAAAGAGAATTAACTACTAATACTTATAGGGGATATTAATTTACTATAGGAGAGGGTTAAAGATATAATCTATATAAATATAGAGGATACTTCTATTATACTTATTATAAGTAAAGGGAGTATAAATATCCCTTTAGATAATATACTTCTTATTTAGGAAGTTATATTTAGGGAAGGGGAATCTTAAGTATTTATTTAAGAAGATTATATCTAGTTTACTTAGGAAAGCTAGAGATAATATAGCTTAAGATTAGAAGTTTTATTTTTAGTTAAACTAAAATATAAAAGTTACTTTAGATAATATATAATATTTATTATAATAGAGTATAACTAAGATATCTTTTTTAATATTTTCTTACTTAAATAATAGAAAACTATTAATAAAGTAACTTATAGATACTATATATTTTATAATATATTTATTATAGCTATCTATTAAGTAAATGATATTTAGTAAATAGCTATACTAAGTAAATAGATTTATACTAATAATCTTATTTTACTTCTAATATTATAGAAAGGATTTAACTAATTTTCCCCTTTATTATAGGTATACTTTATTAAAGTAGTATTAATAGAGATCTATAAACTTAAAGATATATATACTTAGTAAATAATTAATTATACTACTTATAATATAACTCCTATACCCCTAAAGTAAGTATTTATATATAAATAAAATACTAATAACTATCTTAAGCGCTATAAAGTGAGAATCTATATATAAAGTAACTTTTAAAAAAAGTACCTCTTAGAATAAATATATATAGTAACCCTTATTTCTAAAACTTTTAGAGTAGTAATAATATTAGTAACTTAATTTAACTTTAAAGTACTTTAATTTAATATTATTAATATATTTCTAAATACTATATAAAGACTAAATAACCCTCTAATTATTTATAAACTCCTAAATAGCTTTAAATAAGTAGAGAAATATATTAAACTATATTATACTTTATATAAGTTTAGAAATATACCTCTTTTATAGTATAAAGAGTTCTCTAAAACTTTTTAGTTCTTTAGATTAAGTTTTATAAATAAAGACCTCTATCTCTTCTAAATAAAGGATAAATAAGTAATAATTTTCTTCTATATTAATAATATCTTTATATTATTCTATAAAGATTATAATAAAGATATTTAAAAGATTATCTCTAGAGTAAAGTTAGTATATAAACTTAAAGAATAAAATTTAGTTAAATAATACTTAAGAATTAGAGTAATATATAACTACTTAAATTATTAAATCTACTTCACTTATAACTAATATATTAAATATATTATAAAGAAGTTTAAAATAATTAATTTTAAAGTATTAGTTATTTTAATCCTAATTATACTACTTAAAAAATATAATAATATAATAACTTATATTACTATAAAGTTATATTAAGAGAAGATAGAGTTAATTCTCTATATTATTATTATAATATAACTAGATATTACTTTTACTTATACTTTATTATTAAAGTTTCTTATAAACCCCTTACTAACTTATTATATAGCTATAAACTAAGTAATATAATATCTATATTATACTTACTTCCTTTTATTTTACTTTAGTAACTTAAGGGGTATATAAGTACTCCTTATTATAAGTAATACTTTATTTATAGATAATAAAGAGATATAAAAGTTATTATAAAGTTTTATAATATCACTCTTTAGAAGTATAATTTAGTAGAAAGCTACTTAGTAGAATATTATTATAACCTTTATTATAGAAGTAAAGCTTCTTAGCCTTAAATATATTACTAAAAAAACCCTTACTTTAAAAAGACTTTTTTAAAATATTAAACTTAAACTTAGAAATATCTAGAAGATCTATTATAATAACTATTAAATAATATACTTTATTATAAAGGAAAAAGAGTAAATCTTAATTTATTTTTATTATATTAATATCTAAAATATATAGCTTTACTAAGAATACTTAAGGGGCTTATTTAAAGTAGTATATCTACTAATAAATAATATACCTACTAATAGGTTAATAAAGTATTTATTTAGAGTAAAGTTTAAATAGTTTAAGTTACTTTTAAATCTCTAAGTTACTAGAAAATATATTATAATAAGTAAAAGGAAATAATAAATAATAATAAAAGTTTATAAACTTCATTTAATTAAATAATAGCCCTAATAGTTAAAAAACCTAAAATACTCTAAAAAAAGTAAAACTAATTAAATAAGATACTATTATACTACTTAAAGGGCTTTTAGTTCTTACTTTAAAAAGATACTATATATTAGTTTAAAAAGACCTTATATATAGGTATAAGCTTAAGAGGGAGCTATATACTAATAAAAGTATTAAGTATAATATAAACTTTACTAAAAAGTATACTAACTAGAGCGTTTATCTATAATATAACTACTATATTCCTAATAAGAGGAGCTAAGGGACTTATAATAGCAGTCTCCTCACTAATATCCTCCTCTAATACTACTAACCCTTTATTATATTCCTTATTCTTAACCTTTTTATAAATAGCTTTATATTCTTTAGCTACTATATTAAGGTTATTATATAAAGTAGCCTTTATATAATTAAGGCTTTATAAATAATTAGAAATATAATTAGAGAAATAAAGTATATAAAGAAATATACTTTACTAGAAGTAAATATATTATCTTTATACTCTTAAACCCTATAAGCTTAAGTTAATACCTCACTCCTAAGCTAATAATATAGCTTCTTATTAGCTATATAATAAATATACTTAAAGTTATTACTTAATAAGTATTAATTATTAGAGAAGCTTAAAATATATAAGTAAATATATTACTTATATTTATCTTTAAATAGTAGTATTACTACAAGGTCTACTAAAGTAATAATATTATTACTACTTATCTAAATATTAGTATTTAGAAAAAATAAGTAATAAGAATAAGGAGTTTAAGATATATTACTAATTAAGTTAGCTAAAATAAGAGGAAGAGGGGAGATAGCTAGCTTTAAATTAATACTACTTCTACCTCTCTCTTTATTATTTATAAACTTAAACTTTAAAAAGAATATTAAGAATAAGATATCTAAAGTAAAACTTAATAAAGTTAGAGGGATTTAAAATATATTACTAACTAAGCTAGCTAAAGTAAGAGGCTAAGGAGAGATAAGTAACTTTAAACCTATCCTACTTCTACCTCCCTCTTTACTAAACTAAAACTAGTTATTTATAAACTTAAATATTAATAATTATATTTAAAGCAATAATAATATATTAATAAGCTAAATAAAGAGAAAGAATAAGACTTATTAAGATTTATTATTAGATTTATTATAGGAGGAGGAGGGCTACTACCTCCTTCCTCCTCTTAAGCTATAATAACCTTTATAACTTTAGCTACTTATATAGTAGTAGTGTATATAAAGCGCTTAGCTTTTATAGACTTAGTAACTTAATTACTGCTATTTTAAGTATTAGTAATTATTCTAAAGCGCGCGCGCGTATAAAAAATAAAGTTTTAATATATATAGTATTATAAAGTTATTAATTAAGGAGAAAAAATTAAAAATAAGTAGAATAGCTAAATATTAACTAAAAAGTATACTTATTAAGTATAAGTTATTATTTCTAAGCTAATTAGAAAACTTAAATTAAAATAAATAGTAAAGTAAGTAGTTATTATAATAGTTCTATAATTACTTATAATAATATATATTAAAAGTAAAAAACTACCTTTATTTATATTACTCTCTTAATAATAACCTAAGTAATTTCTTTTATTTCTTTACTTTATATTCTATTTTTAAAGTATTTTTTTATATATTTCCTATCTTTTATATATAAAAACAGTATTATATAGAGCTTAAGTAGTCTATTTATAAGCTATATTATACTTAAGGGGGTATATTATAATAATATTAACTATCCTATATTACTAAGCTATTATATAACCCTATATATAACCTAGTATTAGGTAATCCTAGCCCTACTTTACTTATATACCCTTCTTATAAGCGGCGCTTCGCTGCGCTCCCTACCTTAGGAGAATTAAGCTTATTTGACCACTCCGTACATGCCCCTACGTTCATATACTCGTTCACGACAAATAGGCATGCAGTAGGTACTTGGGTATGACGGACGGCTATATACGGATCTTGGTCAACTGCATGAGAGGGGTAATGGCGACGGCAGATCTAATACCTAGGCTTCAGGCATAGCTACATTTGGGAGATTTCAATGTCATGTTTACATTAGTTATGCTATTACCAGATCATGTACTATGTATCCACAATTACGTCCTACTGCATTACATCCCGCGCGAATCTAGTACTTCCCCAGGACCTGGATCTGCGGTGTCTTGAACACATCCCAGTTGTCCGCATTCACGGGGTTGCCAAATGGCCGCAGCGCTGCGAAGCGGATGGTGTAGTTGCCGGGAGCGATCTGCGTACCGTTGCCCAGCTTGCCGAACCACCAGTGCTCGTGGTAGCTCGTAGCCGTGTTGCGGTAGATGTCGGTGATGGGGTAGGTGAAGGTCTCGTCGGGGTCGTACTGCTCCGGGTCGAAGACCTCAACCTCGCCAGAGCCAACCCAGGAAGCCGCGGATCCGATGTAGCCGTTCTGGCCGACGACGGGAGGGTAGGTCCACTGGCGCTCAGTCCAGCCTGCCTCGTAGATGTCCCAACGGACCTGGCGGGACCCCCAGAGGAGCTTCTGGAAGATCTTGGGGAAGTCCTGGGCGCCGGTGCTGAGGTCGAACGTGTAGGACGCCTTCTCGCTGATGTCGACCTCCTCAGTTGTGGAGACGGAGATGGGCCATCCTGCTTCGTGGACGCCGCCGAGGGTGTTGCGAAGGTCGGCTCCAACGCCTGCGTAAGGGACAGACACCTGCTCGCCGTTGCTGCCCTGGATGATGACCTTGCCTCCGTACAGAGGCAGGCCGGTGGTGTTCCAGCCGAGGTTGTCGGGGTTGTTGAAGTTGACGGAGACGGTCTTGGTCTCGCCGGCCTTCAGGGTGAAATCACGAGGCAGGCTAATGTCGGGAGTGTATGTCTTGGGAGACAGCTGGGCGAACGTCTTGACGCGCTTGGTGCCGGGAAGACCGCCAGAAGCGGGAATCCAGGCGAGGGCATCCACGCCGGCGTTAGGCTGGACGGAGAACTTGTAGGTAATGTCTGAGTCGCCGTTGTTAGTGACGGTAACGTCGTGGTAGCGGCTGAAGTAGCGGGTGTCGTTGAGCTGGATCTTCTCGAACTCAAGCTGGGTGTCGTAGTGGAGGACCTTCCAGGCGTCAATCATGCCGTTGCCGACCTGGGCTGGAGGAGCGGTGTAGCCGTAGTCGGTAGCGGTACCGTCAGACCAGGGCAGAGCATAGCCACTGGAGATGATACGGCGGGAGAGGGCGCGAGCAAAGCCCTTGCCCTGAACGCTGCGGCCACCGTGTTGGCTGATGTAGAGGGCGGCGACTCCGGCAACGTAGGGACAAGCCATCGATGTACCGCTAAGGATGGCGTAGCTGCCGTCGAGGTAGGTTGAGAAGATGTTGCCTCCAGGAGCCGCAACGTCAGGCTTCAGCTGGTTGTCCCAGAGAAGGCCCCAGCTGGTGAAGGTGTTGGGGCGGTTACCGGCAGGGTAGTCCAGGGCAACAGGTGCTTCGGGGTTGTTAGAGAAGTCAGCAGTAACGTTGGTTCCGGCCTTGATAGCCTCGATGATGGAGACGCCAGAGTCGGCGCTGATCAAGGCAATCTCAGAGTCGGTGTTGCTAGTGCCAGGCGTAGTCATGGGGGAAGCGTTGTTGTAGATCAGGATGTATCTGGCACCAAGTGCGGCCAGGTTCTCTTGCTTGGTCTGGAACGTGCATGTTCCTCTGCGGACCAAAGGGATCTTGCCCGTCAGGTCAGGGCTGCCCTCGGGGTAGGGCTCGCAACCATCAGCGGGGTCTTCGGTGTCAGTGTTTAGAGCAACAATGGGCCAGTCGACGATGGTGCTGGGGAAGTAGCTCTCAGCTGGAAGGTAGCCAATGCGACGAGTGTCAGAGTCGCCGAAGGTGGCCTCGAAGGGGATCGCCGGGAAGACCTCGGTGTCGATAGAGGCGACGGCGACGACGTTCTTGCCGGAGGAGCCAGAGCTGCCGTAGAAAGGACCGGCAGATCCGCTGTTGCCGGCGGAGATGGTAACCACAACGCCCTCGTCAACGAGACGGGAGGCAACCTCGGCCCAGGCATTGTTAGACCATCCGTTGGTGCCGCCGATACTGGCAGTGATGATGTCAACTCCATCGTCGTAAGCAGCGAGGAAAGATTCAATCAGAGTGGCAGAATCGGTAGAGGCGGCGTTAGAGAAGACCTTGTACGCATGAAGCGTCGCTTCTGGGGCAACACCAGACCAGCTACAGCCAGTTAGTCCAGTTCACATCGAGCGGCGCGATCATTTTCTTACAGGTCATTCTTGCCGGCGATGATACCAGCGACGTGAGTTCCGTGACCCCGGGTATCCTTGGGGTCTTCATCGGGAGCCTTGGGTCCGCTCTGTGGATACAGACCGTCGCCGACGAAATCGTAACCGGCTGCGACCTTGAAACCAGGACCAAAGCCACCGCCGAGAGCAGGATGGTCGTAGTAGATACCAGTGTCGACGACACCAACCTTGACGCCTTTGCCGAAGATACCCTGGGCGTGAAGCTTGGTCACGCCAGTGGCGTTATGGGTAGTATAAGCCGGCGCCTCTTCAACGGCGACAGCCTGGGGCTCTACCGGCCCAAGCTTGACCTGCTCATTCGGCCAGACGTTGAGGATGTCAGGCAGCTCAACCAGGGTGTCGAGCGTGTAAGTCTCAGTCTCGATGCTGGCGCCGGAGAACACGTCGCTGGCGAACTCCTTGACGACCGTGATGCCGTCGGTGGATGCGACGTTCTGGCGACGACGACGCGCGCTGGATCCCTAGAAGACGGTGAGTGTCAGCTGGGGACTACAACCTAGGGCGGCAGCCCTCGCAGCGGGCACTCACAGGAGCGTATTCGATGATGAAGCTCTTGGCCACGTAGGCAATGGCCTCATTGTCGGTGCCGGCTTCCTGGCGAGGGACGAGCGCCGCAGCGCCGCCGAGGTGGAGGGCGAGGACGAAAGCTGAGACGGTGGCCGAGATGCGCATCTTGCCGGCTTTCTGGTTGACGATGGAGACTCGCAGGGCGCAAAGCTACCGGAGTTGAGCTCGCCCCAAGGTATCGCGAGGAGCCTGGGGAGTTAAGTAGCCGCCCTCGAGCTCTCTCGGAGAGCTAAGCAGACTGCGCGCATGGAGCCCCTTCTAGGCAAAAGGTGATAATGGCCCCATGTGAGCGACTCGCCATGCAAGAAGCCAGGGTCGAGATGAGGCCGAGGAGGCTACCTAGCTCATCTCCCCGGCCAAAGACGTGATGCCGGGGATTCAACATCACCTCGATTGGATAGAGCCATTGGTGGCAAGCAGCTAGCTACCCTTGGAGCGTTCGCACATCGTCGCATGGCGGGGAGAGTGCAGAGTTGCAAGGCGTCGCTCGGCGATGCAAGCCAAGACAGAGAATGGCCAGGTGGGAAGGGACAGAGGTGCAGTCTTGGCGTTCTAATAAGGTGCGGTTATCTTGAGCAGACAAAAAGCAATTTCCGCCCGGGACCCCTCTTCTCATGGATATAGCTGCCGTCGCGGAGGAAGCATGCCGATGAAGGTTGGGTCATCGATGATGAGCTGCCAAGGGTATCGCGAGCTTCCTTGTTGGGACGAGGCGGATGGAACGGCGCAGCCCGGGCGGGGGCCAATAGTTCGAGTCCGGATTGCGTGCGGCCTTCCGACCTACCATCTTGAGCCTGTGTGGGGGGTCCGGTGTTGGTGCTGGGTGCCTCCCGCAGGGTGGTATCGACGAGTCTGGGGAGAGGATGCCCATGGCCCTTCTCTACCACTCTGGCCGGACGCGTCCCAGGCACAAGGGCGCGAGTCGGTGTTGCAAGGTTGCTCAGATGCTACATCCGATGCGTACTGGGCACATGGCGGTGGACAGAAGAGACGTGACAGACTGGGTTGTATGGTATGAACATCAAAAGACGTTATCGGAGCTCGTCATGATGTCGAGACTCTGGGATCTAGTTAGCATTAGGGGGAACCACTGGGTTGTAGATCGTGGCTGAGATACCTGAAAATGCCGCAATGCTTCAGACCAGCATTCGGTCGGGCGGCTGGTACTCAGGCCCGTCGCGGCAATCTCATTATCAAGTAAGACACCCCAACAGGACGCAGCGTCTGGTTCGCTTGTATGATTATCAACAGAATACAAAAGATCCGAATGACAATAGCGTGGGGATGTGGGAAGAGACGGGAAGCAGTGTGCTAGTTTAGTGCCACGCGTCACTGAGATAAGCTGGTGGCCTGTGTTAAGCCTGTTCTCAGTTGCTAACCCTATCTGGCAGCTTAAATGCTCATCTCCACTCACAACCTGGAAGACATTGAGGACTGTGTCAGTTGACATGACTTGCCTGTGCAGACAAGAGGATGGCGCTCTGGTTTTTTGACCTTGGGAATAGGTGTAGACAAGTCACTGAGGTCATCTTCGACAGAATTGGCACTGAACTGCTGGACTTCGGGTTTAGATGTTTATCGCTCATGGACATGCGAAGGGTGTGTGATGATGCCCCCGGTCCCTGTATACATGTAATACCAGTGTTCATCCACTGAACCGAACCGCCTGACTATGTACGAGCTGCAAGCTGTGGTCTACGCCCGAAACGCACTCAGCCACAGGTAAAAGAGATTAGCCAAGCACCGATAGCATGCCCAAGTGTGGAAAAGCCTTAGGTAGGGATAGAATACAGTTGAGAAGACTGGCTGCCGATGTAGCATCCTAGCGAGTTCTGTGCTCCCCGCTGCGGACCTTGACTGAGGTAGTCGTGACCACAAAACACGCCCAGCTGGGCGCGCCTTACGCCCCAGTAAACCACGGGAGAATGCGAGCAAATCCTAGGTCAGGCACCCGATCGCCTCATTCTATGACCCACTGACGGCATATCATGCCAGGCAAACCTGGGGTCAGAGACTGACTTGTCGCTGGGCAATAGATACGATGGCCATATGCAATCGGCTACGTCTTGTTGGGAAGGTGTCGCTTTCCGATGAAGTAAGAGAAAGTCACCTGAAAATGCTATGCCTTTCCGACAGGCTGGTTTTCGACCGTATTGGGTAGGTAAGTCTGCACATCTTCTGGTTTCTCTCTGGAATGTATCTCCCCTGTTAGAAGTGCGCTGCCACCTGCACGCCACCAGGAACGCAAGAGGGGTGCATTAGAGCGAGTCCTTGCCTAGACCGAGCGCGGAAGCTGCAAAATACAGGGGCAAGTCAACGTCGAGATTCAGACACTGCGGGGATACGTAGTGATGTTATCGATTGTCAACCTGGGTAGGCAACCATACTCTATTATGCAATAGCATCCTTCAGTCGATACAAGACATCAATTGAATAGATAGGCGCCGACTGCAGCCAACCCGGCGGCCAGAACAGTCGCAAGCAAACCCAAGCCCACCCTACCGCCTTGCCGTTGTTCCTTCATCGTGGCTGCGGATGTGCTATAGCTCAGGTCATTCCATGAAACGAAAACGCTTCGAAGCCAGAATTTGTACTGCCAATCCGGGAACATGATGGTGTTCCTATTCGTCTTCGGATCGATGAACCACGAAGTACATCCAGTCCCCCAAACGAGACCCTTGGCCTTGTCCTGGGTCTCGTCAATGTCCCGCTTCTCGGCCTCGGCTTTGACCTCCATGACATCCGTGACTTTGCCAATGGCCGGGATCAAAGACCTGCGGCTGCGCAAGGCTTTCAGGATCGGTGATATCGCGCGCATGGTGAAGTTGATCTGACACTCAGTGGTGTAGATGACTGAGAGATGGCCGCTGAGGGTGTTCGGACCCATCATGATGAAGAAGTTGGGGAAGCCAGATAGGCAAGTACCGAAGTAAGACGACGGCGAGCCATCGCTGACCATCTCCCACTTATCATGGCTCAGCTCATGCCAGCAGACGTAGAGATTGGTAGACTTACATGTTGGTTGATGGTCACGCCGTCCTTGCCGTAGATCTCCATCGGCGACAGGACCTTCTGCGTCTCGAATCCGGTTGCCAGAACAATAGCATCAGCAGGGATATGACGACCAGAGAAAGTGCGAACGCCATCTTTGGTGATCTCGGTGACTGGGTCGTCGTAGATCAGCTCGACATTCGAGCGGTGCAGGCTGGCGAGGTATCCTGTATCATTGACCCTGCGTTTGCAACCGATCTCCGTCTTCGGAACTAGAAAGTCTCGATACTTTGCTGGAGAGTTGGCTCGAATGTATGCAGCGGCTTCCTCAGACCATCCCCTTCGAATCTCTGCGCCGGAGATCGTGTCTAAGCCCTGGAAGCCCTTCTCCTTTTCCCAGTACAGCACTGCACGATACGCATGCATGGCGAAAGGCACCCATCTCATAGTCCACTTGAACAGCTCGGAGTACTCTGGGTTCGGTCTCTCTGCGAGCCAGTGAGATTGGCGACTGAACTGGGTGACTTTCTTGACAGCTCCGTTGCCTTCGCTGATCGCGGGGACGACTTGCGTAGCGCTGCAGCCGTTTCCTGAGAACCATCAGCACGCGCTTGTGGACAGCAGACACATCATACCCACCAATCACCACAACCTCTTTGTCTTTCCAGTCAAAAGAATGGTCCCATTCAGCGGTATGGAACATCCGTCCCTGAAACCTAGATGCCCCGGGAATGTCACACTTCTTCGGAATCGACAACGCTCCCACGGCCGAGACCAGAACCTTACAGCGAAGTTGTCTGATCTGGGATGACTCCAAGTCCCGTATGGTGACGATCCACGTGCCGGAGGCCGTGTCCCATTCGGCAGATTCCACAACTTGTCGAAAACGGACGTGCTTCGGGATGTCGTACTTGTCTGCCACATCCGTGAAGTACTGATAAATCTCAGGCTGCAAAGCATATTTCTGAGACCAGTTCGGGTTCAACTCGAAAGAGTATGAGTAAAAGTGAGACGGCACCTGGTCACTTGATGAGCATGAGGGGGACGAAAGTTCGAGGGTTGACCAACATCGCATCCGCATCCTGGGTAAGAGTTCACCCACCACGTCCCAGCAACGCTCTCTGACTTCTCAATCAACTCAAAGCTTCTTGTCTTGTGTTGCCGAATAAGTTGGATGGCTAAGCCCATGCCGGACATACCAGCGCCAATGATTAGTATGTCAACATCATGCGTCATCTTGAGGCTCCATCAAAGATTCACAAATGAGTATCTGAAAGAATGATGATGTTGAGGAAACTCAGGACTTGGTTGAATAGAAGCTCAAGTAGAACTTTTCAAGATGCTCGAGAGTGACGCTTTATCTTCAGAAGGCCTCATCGCAGAGAAAAGCCGATGCAGCACCGTATATATAACGACAAATTATTGCCATTGAATCTGCTTGAGAAAGAATGAGACTTGATTTGCTCATCAATTTGTCTCTCTCTAAGTCAGTGACGAGGCTGTAGATTGCCGTTCGTCCGGTCTCGCCATCCGAATCCACGGCAATTTTGCCGACGGTCTCACAAAATGCAAGTGTCTTCCTTCATAGATCACATGCATTGATTAAGAAGAAGAATGATATCATAATGATCTCCGAAGCCGGGGTTAACTGGTGCAGCCTCGTACGAAGGGGTGAAGTTGATTGTGAAGCCACCGCAAGGTGGGTCGAGTTTCGCAGATGTCGGGAGAACCCCATGGGGTAAGTTCACAAGCCGCCGGGATATCGAAAAAGTGTAATTTTTGCGAGTTTGGCTATCTTTGTCATCGGTTAGGATCCACTTGTGAGTCTGCATTGTGTCGAAAAGGCACGATACACCTGCCAAAACATGAACTCATGTTGGAACATGTACGCGGGGAAGCAAAGCGCAATTTCATAATCGTGGCCGTCTATCTATCATTTAAATACATTTCCATGTGCTCCAATCTCTTGTCTATCCGCCAAAATATCATCGGAGGTGATCTGAAGACCTCCTTTGTGTTCATAACTCAAAATTACTAGCAACCTAGCTGCGATGGACGTGTCCAGCTGCCGTCGCCGTACCCAGCCAGCTCTCCCGCTCTCGACGAGGAGTAATGACACTAGAATTCTTCGATGTGTCCGTCGTCTGTTCATTGACATTTACACTCCACTGCGACTTTGCCCCGGTCTTTTCAAGCTTTCGCTGGAGATAAGCAGCTTCAATGGCCTCGAGGCTCTGATTCTTCGTCTCGGTCATCCAGATGGCGCAGAAAATCACGCTGAGCAGCGTGCAGCCTCCGAAGAAGAAGTAGGGGCCGTAAGATGACGCAGCGAGGAATGGAGGCGTAGTCAGTGCCACGACAAAGTTGGCAAGCCAGTTGGCACATTGCCCCAGCGCAGCGCCGCTTGATCTTGTCTCGCGGGGAAGACTCTCGACCAAAAACGCCTTCATGCATATCGCCCAAGTCATGTTGAAGACGATTGCGAACATGTAGATGGAGATAATGACAACCCATCTCCCGACACCGCCGTCGGGATGTACCAGGTTCGCGGCGTACATCGATCCTATCAAGAACATGACGATGGTGATGCCGACGCCTCCCACTAGAGTCGAGGTACGTCGGCCCCACTTGTCGGCGAAGATGGTGGCCGGAATGGTTACCACCATGATCAGCAAAGCCGAGACTCCAGATGCGAGGAAGGTGGCTTCTTCAGATGCCATGCCTACTTGTCGAAACATGAGCGGGGCGTAGTACAGCACTCCGTCGATGCCACTAGTTTGCTGGAAAATCAACAAGAGGCACCCAAAAGCAGTGCGGGAGCGGTAGGGTCCGGAGAAGGCCTTGCGGAAGTCCTTGAAGGTCTCTTGGATGTTTTGAAGCATGCTCAACTTGGGAGAGTGAACGGTGACTTGACCCTTTTGCGCTAACATTTCTTGCTGTTCTTCCTCGCTGAAACCGAGTTGCGAGACGACCAGACGAGCCTTCTCCTCACGGCCCTTTGCCATTAGCCATCTGGGAGACGGCGGAACGAGCAGAGTTGTCGCAGCAAAGCCAAAACCGAGGATAGACTCGATGGCCAGGGGGACTCTCCATGAAGCGGATGACCCAGCAATGCGCCCTGTGCCATAGCATATAAAGTACCCCGAGGAAAGTCCGATGGTGAGCATGAACTGGGAAAATGCGACCCAGAAACCTCTTGTCTTCGCCGGGGTGATCTCGCAGATCTGGACGGCAACGGTGCTAACGAAGAGCCCTGTTCCCAAGCCCTTGACGGCTCGGCCAGCAATGAACATTGCCAGGTGTACCGCCCCACACTCAATGGCAGCTCCGACTCCGAATACAGCTGCGCCAGTTGAAATCATGGCAATTCGGCCGAGTTGGTCTGCCAGCATACCTGCAAGCAGGGCGCTGATCGTTCCGGTTATTAAAAGAGTCGAGACGATGGCTCCGTGTACGGTTGCCGAGAACTCGCCAAAGGACTCAGTGAAGGTTGTCATTGCTGTGATTGGACCGATGCTACCAGTGTCAAGTCTATTGTTGATCAGCTAAAAGTCTTCCCAATTTTCAGAGATCAGTGTCGAGGAAGCATACCCCCATAACATCATAACGGCGCCCGTGGCAATGGACGCTCTGACATAGAGCGCCGGCATCTTGGTGAATTGCATTCTCTTGAGAACTCGGGGTTTCGAGGTATCAGATGAGAAATTTGCTATAATACAGGAGCTCACCATCGGCAGCACGGCCGTGGATTGTGCTCATCCAGAATACTTTAAACATCTTCGAGGCCCGCATGTTGAGCCGGTGGCTGCGTCTGATTTTGCTCATAGATTTCTAATCGTGTGTCTCGATCAGGTACGAGCCGATCGGCCTTCCCACAAGAAGGAAACCCGATGGGAGCCACACATGACACGATGATTCGCGGGTTTCTCAAGGTCACGCTTGTGAGAATATCTCTTTCACCGCAAACGTGCTTGTGACATGTATTTGATAATGACTCGGCTCGATTGCCAGTAATCAAGGTCCTCATTCACACACATTTTCACACGGCGCCGGGCATCGTCGGATTTACCGTCTTTGGCATGGTCGGCAACTCTCCCAGCCGACACCAGTTGCAGAACTCCTCGAGCTGCTGAGTAAGTTCGGCAAAGATGCCGTTCGATTGAATTACGAGACCCAGATATACTCGAGCCGTAATGCGCCACTTGCGCTTCCTGCAGAACAAGCGCATCAATTCAAAAAGGGAAATTTGCCGAGCATGTCAAACATCTGACTGTTGCTGACTGTGCAACTGCGACATTGACGCTTCGAAAAAGGAAATATTGCCGACACCGTCTTGCTGGACGTCCAACGGGCTCTTGATACACCCCAGAAAAGTCACTATCGGCTCCATATCACACGACTGCTATTTATTCATCCGTTGTGAACGATGGTCACTCGCATGATTGGAGTCAACAACAGCACAGAACTTGTCAGCACTTGGGCTGTTGGTTTGCACCAACTAGCTAGGAACAAGTCCCGGCTTCTCGCCAAACTCCTGGTGCAGCTGACGGGAGCATGCTAAAGAGGTTCACAACGCAGCTACTAATCGCGCCCTTGGAAAGACTTTAAACGACTCGTGGACAGCTTGAGAATTGTATTACATTCGCTTACATTCGAGGTTCCAGACCAGCGGTCCTTTGGAAGTTCCCTTAGTCCCCGCACTGACGTGGTCCTCTGTTCCACCGGAATAATTTCCTGCTTCTATCCCGCATAACAACCAGTCCAGACACTCGTGTCTGTTTCCTTCTCCACAAACTCTTCATGTTTGGTGTCCAAACAACCACCGGACTTTCACTCGCAGCCTCGAAGGCATCGGAATATTGTCTCGCGCAAAATGCCGCGTTCGTTCCAACGCCAGTCTAGTGCGGGCAAGTTTATCGAGGTCTTCCAATAGGACACAAGCCTAGCTTACGCCCCCCCCCCTTGTTGGGGCTGCAGACAACATGCGCTCGCATCATGGATGGTGGGCCCTCACGTTGTCAACTGCTCAGCAAGCCAGCTTGCACTAACTTTGTGCAGCGTGACATGTCGACAGCGGAAGCTGAAGTGCGACGAAATCAAGCCTACGTGCGGACAGTGTACGAAATCTGATAGAGAATGCATTTTCTCACAAGACACGAAGTTCCGACATTTTGACGTCCAAGGCCTGCTTGCACCGGGACAAGAGAGGACATTGGCAGGACGTTCTGCAAGTGAAGGACTGTTTGCCAAGGACCATGTTTGGATCGACATTCCTGGCGATCGTAAGTCGACCCTTCCTTAGGTTGGGTACTGGACGGAGCGGTTGCTGATCGGCCTTCAGTCACGTTCATAGATATCGTAAACCCATTCGAAGAGGATACGACGGTTTCCGAAGACGAATTGTTGTTGCGGCATGCTGGTGATGGACTTACTGATACTTGCGACAATGACATCCCACCGACCCGATGGGGTAGTACCTTACCAACACCTCCCTTACAAGATCCAAGGAGCCAGCTTGATTCCGACGCGGTGTCACGGATAGATTGCATTCAAGAGCCTTTACGGGAACTGCAAAGCACACCAGACATTTTGTTTACCGACAGTCCCATCGGCAACTTCACGTCTGTGTCTCCTCCTACAGGGAGAGAGCCTCGAAGCTCTGTGGAATACACGCCGCCGGTACTCGAACCAGACGATGATGTTCCTCTCGATGAAGACGTCAACAACCCTGAAACGAGTGTTCTGGGACTTCAGCTTCTCAGACACTTCCGAGAAGGTCCGGGGCAATGGTAAAATCAGCCTCTTCAGTGAAAACGAAACCTACCCAGAGACTTAGTTGCGCAAATAGGATGGACCTCTTCGATACAAGTGCCCACTTCTCTTACAAGATACCGATACGAGCGGCAACAAGACCCCTGCTCAAGTCAGCCATTTGCGCCCTGGCGGCGAAGCATCTGTCCCGAACCCAAAGCGATAGTTGCGAGAACCAGTCTGCCCGCACCGCGAGAGCATCACTTAGCTCTCCGGTCTCTAGAGCCCCGGACTGGCAATATCACGCCGTCCGATACTACCACCAAGCAATCCGCTGTTTGAAGCATGCCATTGCCCTCGGTGGGTACGATGATACCCTAGATATGGACGGCGGTCGACACGCCGATACCTTCGCTGCGGTCGCCATACTGTGTATGTACGAGCTGATGAACGCTCCGGGAAATGCATGGAAGGCGCATCTGACAGCTCTACCGCTGTATTCTGCGTCAGATAGTAGCCTTGCTGGATGCTCACCGGTGCCCATTCCACAATCCCCAATCAAGGGGCCAATATTCTGGAGCTTAGCTAGACAGGACTTTCTCTGCGCCTGTAAGTCATCTGAGCACAGAATCCCGTCTTGATTCACAGAATCAAGAAAGTAACTGATGGATTGTCATAGTTATCAGCGAGACGCAAACACGCCTGAATCTTGACCACGTTCGGCTCTGGCAGAACTTCGGCCTAGCGACCGACGAAAACAGCCTCCTCCTCCCCTTCAGCCCCTTCTGCACCGCCGACATCCGTGCCTCGACCGACGTAGACGAAGACTCGAAGAGCAACGAGCTCCTCTGGCTCCTCGGAAAGGTGGTGAACTTCATCACCTCGGGAGACGGCATCAAACCAGAAGACTACTCCCGGCCAGCGGGCCAACGCATGTCTCTTGGGGTCACGCAAGAGCTGCTACTCCAGCGATGGGAAAAGCTGGAGCTGGAGCTGCAAAGATGGTACGAAAGTCTCCCGCCGACATTCTCCCCGAGTGCCAGGACGAAGTACACGACCACATCGAAGGAGGGCGGAGAACGCGGGGAGGATATGGAGATGATATGGTACGACATACCGATGTGCGCGGCAACAATGCAGAGCTATCACATGGCCTGCATCTTGCTGCTAGTCAATCGGCCGCAAGAGTCGACGGCGATTCGTTCGACCGTGTCGGCGCGTTTGAGGTCATACCGGCTTATACAAAGGGAGGTGCGTCGACACGGCAGGGAGATATGCGGGATCAGCCTTTCAGACCCCCCGGATGCTGTGCGTATCCACTCGGTGCAGCCGTTGTTTGTTGCTGGACAGTCGTTCCACGAACGATGGGAGCAGGAGCTGGTGCTAAAGCTGCTTTCTGGCATTGAGACGGAGTTGGGATGGGCCACGAACTATCAGATCATGAAGTTGCATGATGAATGGAAGGTGAGTGAGGATGATTACGGGGATCGCTTGATGCGTAGTGGAGTTAGCTCAGGATAGAGGTTATTGTCATTCCATTAGACGGACGTCTGCTTGTATCATAGTCACATTAAATGCAATCGAGCCACCACTTAAGAAGACTGTTCTGGACCTTCTCCAACAAAATCGGCTCGCTGGCTGGAAGGCTATGGCGAGAAATAATCTTCTTCGGAGATTCGGAGAAGCAGTTATCAGACAACCTATTCCAGGTGTTAAACGTTGGTGATGGCAAGAACCCAGTGAATACTATCCCCGTGTACCGTCGTCATATTGCGCGTAGTCTGCTAGTGATCGTACGCCTGCGACTCCACGAGGTCCACGTTGCGAGGTCCACGTTGGTCTTGCTTGCAGACCAGACTCCCAACTGCGAGGATAAACCTGGCACGCCTGGCTCGGCTGTCTATTCATGCAACCGCGAAGTTTCTTCGTGGCGGAGGAGTGGATACCACCGATGGCCAACAAGAAAGATCAGCGTCTCCGTGCGCATTTTTTAGTTGTACGAACGAAAGCCAGAGCTTGGAGTGACTTCTCAGTATTATTCTTGGACAGCCCGATAGAATAATACACCTCCACGTCCTGTTTTCAGGGTTTGAATTCGCCAGATTCGGTAGCACAAGGTTTGCGTCTTGGGCAGAAGTTCTGAAAGAGCAGGGTCTCGGTGCCGTCGAATTTCCCTCCCCAGATTCTTCCAGCAGTTATGACAGGCTGACGACTTTCATCTGTCGCAAACTTGACAAGACGGTGGAGGAAACGAAGCCCATGCGTCCAAATCGATACATCTGACATCAACGCTTTGCCAGCAACATGTAAAAGATCTGCTATTCTCTTGGCAGACTGTGTAACAGACCGTCAAGTTCCCATGTCGAGATGCACAAGGGCCGTGTCGCTCCGCATCTTGCGCCAGTCGAATGGCCTAGGATGCGCCTTCACCACACCTCCAGAGCACCCTACACTAGCCCTCACTGGGAGGGGGGGGTTCAGTCGCTTTGGGGACCACTGACGCCAGAACTTGCCACTTGACCGGCCTGCATCATGCAAGGAGGTGCTTCGGTACGCCGCATAGATGTTCGTGATGGCATCATAATCAATAGCGTCTGCCTCCTCGTATTGATCATTGTCAGTATGTAGTATCACCCCGAAGTCAAGCTAACTTGCCCGATCCAACAATCATGAGAGCATGTGTAAAGTATTACCGATACCGAACCTCTGGGTCACTGGCGGGGAATTAGACAACCATAAGCGGAGAGCTCCAGAGCTCAGGCGTTTTGTTTCAACTTTATTGAAGCTCCCGCTCGCCAGGCTTAGTATGAAGTCGGGAATGTCCCGCTTCCGCAGACAGAGCCCTAGAAAGCAAACGTGGTTGCGTAGGTCCATCCTACTTGGGGCATCTGATCGCAGCGGATAGCTCCGGAGTTGGTCACTGTGGCTCCCGCCCAAATGAAAGGGGTCGTTGATTGCATGCGCCAGTACGGGGCTTCGCCAGCTATGGCGAGTAAGAACCGTGATATTGGGCGTTCCTGAATCCACCCACCCGCTGCCCAGAGTCTTGGCTCTCACTTTCGGCCTAGTTCACCAAACAGCCGCCCGGTTTTGGTAGTCTTACCGCTGCGTGGGCCCTTGGCCACTTTATCGGATTCTCCTCGAGCCTCACTGTTTAGACTTGTTATTAAAGTACGAAGGTAGTTCGCGATGAGCTGACATGTTGGTTCTCTGTGTTAACCTCCTTTTCAACGTCTCTTTCCAGTGTTAACTTCAGCTTCGACTCAAGTTCGCGCCGGCGTGATCGAGTCATTCGTTTATCGACTTCACGCATCCGTTCTTTCAATCAACAAAAAATCACACTCTTTCCACCCCACATTTCGCTACCATGCGTTTCTCAGCATCCATCATCCTTGCTGCCGCTGCCGCGAGCACGGCCTCCGCTCAGTCGGTCGTCGGCACGGCGTACGGCTTTGCCACCGGCGTTACCGGCGGTGGTAGCGCCAAGGCTGCCACTCCGTCCTCGGCTGATGAGCTGGCCGAGTGGCTTTCCGATGATACTGCTCGCACTATTGTCATCGACAAGGAGTATGACTTCACCGGCAAGTCGGCCTCTGGAGCGGGTTGCGACCGCAAGAGCTGCAGCTCCACCAATGGTGGACAGCTGTACCTTGGAGACCTATCTTGCGGAACCAGCGACAACACCGTCGCTACTGTCACCTACGACGTTGCTGGCACCGAGCCCCTGGTTGTTGGAAGCAACAAGAGCATCATCGGCTCCAACGGCAAGGGCGTTCTCAATGGCAAGGGCCTTAAAATCGCGAAGAACGCCAAGAACGTCATCATCCAGGGCATCACCATCACCAACCTCAACCCTGGTGTTGTCTGGGGCGGTGATGCCATCGATCTCCAGGTAAGGCTGCAATAGGTTTCTCAAAACACTCTGTGTTAATTGCTAACGCTCTGGCAGGGAGGCAACGACGGTGTCTGGATCGACCACAACAAGATCTCCCTCGTCGGCCGCCAGTTCATCGTCAGCCACTACGACGGCTCCCGCGCCACCATCTCCAACAACGAGTTCGACGGTGTCACCACCACCTCTGCCTCCTGCAACGGCAACCACTACTGGACCATGATGCTCAACGGAGACGGCGACCAGATGACCCTCGACCGCAACTACTTCCACGACGTCTCCGGCCGCGCCCCCAAGCTCGGCGAGAAGGGAACCTTCCAAGCGACCAACAACCTATTCTCCAGCATGAAGGGCCACTCCTTTGAGCTCTACTCCGGCACCGTCTCCCTCATCGAGGGTAACGCCTTCGAGTCCGTCGACACCCCCTACGATGGCGAGGCCTACTCCAACAGCTTCAACGTCCCCGACGCCTCGTCCGCCAGCGCTTGCACCTCTTCCCTCGGCCGTGCCTGCCAGGTCAACAGCGTCGACTCCTCCAGCGGAACCTGGAAGGCTCTCAAGGACACCACCGCTCTGTCCACCTTCTCCAAGCTCAAGGACTACCTCGTCGAGCCCGTCGCTGCCACCGGCGTTTCCGCCCTCGTCAAGGGCGCCGCTGGCCCTGCCAACGTTGGCTCCTCCACGGCCGCCACCCCTACCACTGAGGCCGAAGAGACTTCCACCGAGGAGACTGCTACCGAGGAGAGCTCCGCCGCCGCGACCACCCCTGCTGCCACCAAGCCTGCCACCGAGGAGACCACCACCGAGGAGCCCGCTGCCGCGGAGTCCGAGTCTTCTTCGACTATTACTGCCCAGGCCTGGAGCCAGTGCGGCGGCAGCGGCTGGACTGGTGCCACCACTTGCGCCGCCGGAACTTCTTGCGTCGTGCAGAACGAGTGGTACTCTCAGTGCCTCAGCTCCGCCGCCAGACGCAGCATGAAGTCGCTCCGTCGTATCTAATACGGCGCCTTGGACATTCAATCTGAACATATTCTGACGTCGCCAGGACTTCTTGTAAATATGACTGAGAGATGTAGCATCTCTAACATTAATCAACAATTACTATGATCATGTCGGTCTAATCGAGGCGTATTGACTCGTCAACCTGGTGCCATGTTGCTGTCAGCTTGTCAAACTGCTCTGATGCATCGACTAATTACGATATCAAGTGACAATCGCAGGTCTACCATGCTGGCCTCAAAAACAACATCTTCCATAACTTCAGCCAATCTCATCCTGGTTCATTCGCTAGAAAGCCCAGAAGGCGAGTCTTTGCCGCTCAGGAATGGGTTGCCTGAGCCGGATGATAACATCTGAAGTACAGAATCACGTAAGATGCAATCACGTAAGATGCACTTATTCTTGATGTCGTGGTCCGTCTGCTGCTTTTCTATATTCATCTATCTCAACGCCTATTGAAAAGCGCTTTGCTTGTTGCTTTGTTATTTTTGTTTTTTTGCCAACACTTTTCCCCCTCCACCGCCGGTCAAGGGTAACCCATGCATACTTGACAATCAGGATAGCAACAAAAATTAACAATTCAGAGTTCGCCGCAACTATCGTTGAACCCTTGCCTCTTATTCTTGCGCCCAGTGAGATACGTCCATCGAGATATTGCTAATGACATATGCGGTCTCGTTATACCCCTTCAAGAATGCCGCATTGTAGGGAACTCTCTAGTCAATAAAGCATCATCGCATTCGTGATATGTGTCTTGGGATTCTCATGTAAGAATACAATGGTTGGGCTGAACGTCTTAAGGCACTTCCGCTGCCGGACTTAAGGAGCTAAAGTATGCCAAATGTAAGTAACCTCCTACTAGAGGTTGTGGCATCTCAAGCTCAACTAATCTTCCAAAGAGATGCACAGCCTTAGTGGCGTCTCGGCTCAAAACGGTTGTTTTCGTTTCTGGTGATTTTCAGACCAAGGTCTGTAGCCTACTGATATTGAAACCCAGAAGTGTCTACTTCGAACTCCTGCTCATCCCCAAGCAGTAGCACGTTATACCAAAGTCTACACATAGTCTTCAGAATTTGATGTCATTGTTAGGGAGAATTTTGCACTAAGTGGTGTTTATAGGAGATTGAGAAACGGAAAGTGCTATATCTTGAGATCACAAACACAGGGAACTTGAATAAAGACTGCGAAATACAGAAATCTCGCCGGCTTCAACGTAGCTCATTTCGGTGGGATATTGCTGTGTTAGTGAAGTAATGACTAGTTGTCTTTGGCGGTCTATCAAGACAAGTTATGATTTGTCTTTACTCCAAGCAATTAGTACTTTGTGAAGCTGCCACTGGCTGGGCTTGGCTACATTGAGCTTACCATCAGCCCGTGGTACAGGTGCGACTTATCCTATGCGAAAGCCACTCGTGTTTTGCAGTGTAACTACCAGACCTGCAGGAATGCGCCTTCAGTGGAGAAATGGTACGACACTCGTCGTGTTGATCTACTGTCATGGGTCAACGTAGCATGATGATGTAAGGTATGGATGTGACCCACACTATGAATCGGAATCCTCTATTGGAACTGGAACTGATAAAACAGTGTTACCCCGCTCTTCGGTCTGGGCTTCGAATATGTCCGGAATCTTCCAAGCTGCAGAGAGGCCCCTTACGAAATTACTGTAGCAAGCCTGAAGCATGGGCGAGAACATCGAACCCGGCCGTGTGCGTGTCGGCATCGTGGGTGCCGGCATCGCCGGGGTGTGCCTTGCCATCGGCCTTCATCGTAACAACCCTCGTCTTGACGTTCACCTATTCGAAGGATACCCCGATGTCAGGTTCCGAGGATTTGGTCTCGCTTTACATGCGAACGCCATCAAATCCATGGATCTCATATCGCCAGAGATCAAGAAAGCGTACTTTAAAAAGTCACACTTCATGGCCGACGAAGAGAACATCGAGATGGCAACCCAAATTTACCTGTCTGCCGGGAAACACGCTGGAACAATGGTTGCAGAGTTGGGGAGAGCCAAAGGAAGGAGGACAGTCCATCGAGCACACTTTATCGAAGGGCTCCTGGAAGACGAGGCCATACCCAAGGAGCGACTACATTTTGGCAAACGTTTGGTTGGCATAGACGAAGATTCTGTCACCAGGGAGGTCAAAGTCAGTTTCGGGGATGGTACACATGACACTTTCGACGTCGTGTTCGGGGCCGAGGGAGTCTTCAGCCCTACCAGGAGATTCATCCTTGGGCCCGAACACCCGGCTGCTAACCCCGTCAACCACGACGAGTGGCGGCAGTTTCATTCAGAAATCCCCATGGCAGAGGCCAAAAAAGTCATTCCACAGCACTGCATCGATAATGCCATTGCCTATTGCACCCCTTATGGATTCATTCTAGGGATTCCGGTCAACCTAGGGCAGAGTTACAGCATAGGGTGCATGCAAACAGACACTAAGTGCCCACAAAAAGGGGCACCATTCAACGCGGATCTTTGGAAAGGGTTCCTACCAGAAATCGATGCACTTATATCTGTGAGTAGCAGTGTATGAATAGTTTTTGACGCCGCGAGCAAATGACTGACTGATACACGTGAATCAGGTCGTCGAAAAGAGCCACAATGAGAATTGGAGCCTGCAAGATCACGAGCATGCACCGACGTATTACAAAGGACATGTTGGCATACTTGGTGATGCCGCCCATGCAACCTTGCCACACTCAGGAAACGGAGCTGCACAGGCACTTGAAGATTGCTCCATACTCGCAGGAATCTTCAATCGGCTGACATCGGTTGATGAGATTGAGCCAGGCTTGAAGGCCTTTGACGAGATTCGACGGCCGCGAAGTCAAAAAGTTGTAGACATTACAAGAGAGTTTGGCAGGTTATACAGCCAAGAAGCAGATGAGATTGATTTAGATTACATGCGGGCTCGAATGAAGGAAGGTGGTATGTTCACAAATGGGGTAGATATGGACGCTCAAGTCAAAGACGCAGTTGACGCCTTTGAGAATTACAGAATGGATTTATGAATTAGGACCTAAAAGTTCTTAGAAAAACAGAATACCACGCTGCTGTCGTTACAATCCTCCGATGGCCCAAAGGCCTGTGAGATTCAGAGCACCTCTAGCGCCTGCTTGCTCTATTTCATCGGTAAATGCTGCTTGGTCATCATCATCGAGTGCTACCTGCGCTTCCAGTATGCATGAGATGGAATGGCAAAACTTTCCCCCAAGATGGTGGTTGTTCAACAGGACGGCTGCCGACGCAATTACGGACACTAGGGCAAAATGTGAGAATAACAATGAGAGTCAGGAAGGTGAAGCTTACGCAGCGCACAAACTAGTTAGAAATGGAACAGTCAGCTATTGTACGCCAAAGAAGGTGTGAAGAGACAGATACTTACACCAGTACCCAGGCATGAACTCAGGACAGGCTGAGTGCCGGCGCCGTTGGACGGGTTGACGCATAGTTTCTCCGATCCAAAGTCGCCATGTTGACTTCCAGGCTCTTCACACTGTACACATAATATCAGTCGTAAGTCCTTCAAGGTGAAGGTGCTAGCGTACGCAATAGGTGTTTGTCTAGGACATGTTAGCTGTATACTACTCTGGTCAACATTGTAAGTGGGTGGACTCACGTAGCCAGCGGGGCATGAGGCTCCAGCGGGCTTGCCCCATCCGGCGTTGCACCAAGCAGCATTGGACGAGGCGGCCAAAGCCAAAAGAACAGCCAAGTACTTCATATCGATAAGGCAACGACGGCGCGTCAAGTTAAGGTTGAGACAAATTTCCAAATGGCCGGTGGCGGGGATGTGGTGAGTTTGGTAGACGAGGAGTTCGAATGGGAGTGGGAATATTCAGGTATATACTATTTGTACGTTCGAAAACTCACTGCGGAATACAGTACAGAGTAGATGCATCGATTTCACTACGCTTTGTTGAACTCTATTAGATTGAAGTGGGGTTTTTACAATGACAGCCACGCACTGGTGGTCCTTGCGGTTCATCACCGAGTCATCGTTAAAAAGACTGGAACATCGAGATGAGCCGGGAAGCGCGTATTCGGGCTCTTGTCAATTATCGATATCGCGCAACAACTCGGTGCTGACCGCCATGCTTCGGGTCAATTTGTCACATGGCATCAAAGTTTGACACATTAAATCCAAAGTGATCTTCAAACATTCCCTGCCTTATCCCTACGCGCTCAGCTGTCTCGCACTTGCGCCAAGATTTCAAGTTCCTTGATAGGCGTTCTAATCTCACCAGTGGACCTTACGAGTCACGACTCATGACTGCCGGGCTCTGTCAATGCTGATAATGCCGGCTTCCCGCTGTCGCCATGAGGAACTGCCTTGAAACCCCGAGAGGCCGCCACTACATGGCAAACCCGAAAATAACCCCTTTTCGTGTGTCGGCCAAATCATTCGGTCCAGGTAGTCCGAAATGTGACCACACCTCTTCAAAATAGTGACTTGGCATGTATGGTGCTGAAAGCGCATCCAACCAAGGGCATCAGATATTTTGACCGGCTTGGTCAAGATTCTGAGGACAGATGAAATGCTGGTTGGAGCCGCTCCTTTTGATCAAGGAATACCAGACTCTAGACAGGCCGCGGGCCCCGGTCCCAGCGAACGAAGCCTCTGGGCACAGCAGGAAAACCGGCCGGCCAGGGCTCCGATTTAGTTTGTAGCAGCTATTGTAGTGGAGTTAAAGTTTCAAGCTTCTGTTTGCCAGCGCCCCCCGCAAGGCAAGTAAACTTGTCAATTTCAATCAATCAATCAATCAATTATGAAGCTATCGCCAGTCAATCAAGTCAATTATGACCCTCAAACTTGATTGATTGCCTTGACTCTTTTAGCAGGGGGCCTAGGAGGGCCGAGGAGGGCCGAGGAGGGCCGAGAGGCGCCATAGCTGGGCCCGGGAAACCCGGAAGATTATTAATCCAGCCCGGGCCCCCACAGCCCGGGCCCCTATAGCCCGGCCCCCCTATAGCCTAGCCCTCCTAGAGCCTGGCCCCTAAGGCCCTGAAGGCCCTGAAGCCCGGGGCTAGGCCCCCGTGCCGGGCCCGTCCCGGGCCCTCTCCCGGACCCTCCCCCCTCCGGACCTCTCTCCGGGCCTCCCTCCGGGGGCCTTCCCTCCGGGGGCCTTCCCTCCCGGCCCCTACCTTCCCGATCTAGAGCCCTCCCCTTTAGAGCCCTCCAGTCCCCTTTAGAGCCCTCCCCTCTAGGGCGGCCCCCTCTAGGCTCTAGCCCCCCC